>JAGFPH010002193.1:144115-213781 GCA_018207615.1 Philaenus spumarius
GGAGACAGCCGAAATACGATAATTTTCAACTAGAGCTTAAGCCCGAAAGGTTATTTGGAGAAGAGAACGTTACGAGAGCGGAAGATAGACCGTTCAAGTCAGCAACGTATCTCAGATGTAGTCCCATAAGAGCCTACTCCCTGTAACCTCACCCATACCAAGATAATTTGATTTCCTTATAAAATTGACTATAATTTGTCAAAAGTCTGTGCAATACGGCCTCAAGTTCTTAGTTAATATGATCAGCATATACAATATTTATTTTATTTGTCATAAGTCAGTACAGTACATTAGCGAATACCTAGTTAATATGATCAGCTTATACACTAACAATATGTTATATTCGTCAAAAACCAGTGCAATATCGCCTTATCGTCACCACAACTAAGATGGCGTCGTCATCTGTCGCAACTTGGTGCAAAAAACCCAGAAGTCGGAAGTTGGTGCATATTACGTCATCATAAACAAGTGGCGTCGTCACAACTCGGTGCAAAAACCCAGGAGTCGGAAGTCGGTGCATATTACTTCATCAAAAACAAGACGAAGTCGTTGCATATTACGCCACAACAACAAAGATGGCGTCGTCATCTGTCTCAACTCGGTGCAAAAAACGTAGTCCCATAAGAGCCCATGTTGGGGCTATCCTCCCTTGATGTCTTCTCAGGACATAATTAGGTTGATAAATATCACAAAAAATTTACTGTTTTGTTTCTATTAAGTTTTTAACTAACTAAAAAACATCAATGTGGTCCATTACATCTTATTTGAAATATAAATAACAGCCTGTCTTTTTTAAACAGTTTCTAGTCTCTAATGAAACAGTTAGGACTTCAATACGATATTACTCTTTTAACACTTTTTGTTTTTCTCTAAATTTTTCTGCACTATTCACTTGTTATTTCCACTCTACCCCATTTTCCCTTGCCCTTTCCCCCGTTGATGAATCATTGAATTGGTCTTATGTGTTAGTTTGATCGAGTCTCTGGAGAGTGGAAGTTCATGACATTCAGCTTTTCGAATGGTAAATTCTGTTTGTAGTGCATACTTAAATTGTATGGTTCAAGGCTCGTGTTTTTCAAAGCGCAAACATTTAATTTTAAGCCAGTTTACTTTAGATAATTCAACGTCTGTTGTTATATTCCGCGTAACCTGATTTAATAATTATGTTAGATCCAAGATGTCGAAAACTTAACAAAATTTACGTGATATGGTTTTGGCCTTTGTCTTGCCACACATATAAGCACGCCCCATTTTCTGGTTAAACACAATTTCTTGTGTTTACGTTCTCCCTCAATTGCAGCATGCATAGTCAGCTTCAAGGTAAGTGTGACCAGGCTATAGAAATCATATTGTCTCAATGTCAGTTTTGTTAATAGTGAACAGCAAGTAGTTTCACAAATAATAAAATATACAAGAGAAATGTGTATATTAGGTTTTAATTAAATTTATTTAAGAATTAATTAAATATGATGACCACATAAACATTTCCTTATAACAGTTGTCTTTTTCTCTATTAGTGGGCACTTTTACACATTTGGAATCTTGTATCATAAGAGCTCAAACCTATAAAATTGCATGTACCTTTAAAGGTTTTGTATTACCTTCTATGTATGAAAATACACCGTGTTTTGAACCTGCAAGGACGGTTATAATGCCTTATGTTTGCCTCTAACTGTATCGATATTTAAAACCAAGTTCTCCTGTGCTGTGTATTGGCATGTCTATCTGTGATCTATATTTATCGAGTATTATAATTTTCAACGATGGTTCTGAACATGACAACCGAGTCGGCTGTGCATTTGTTCTGTCGGAAAACAGTTTTACCGTTGGATTGCCCTCTGTCTAAACAACAGAACTGTTTGCAATACTCAAGGTTCTGAATACTGTATCACCATCATCAGAGCATCTTCTTATATTATTATCTTTTGATTCTATAAGAGCTATGAAGATGAAGTCCATTAGGGGTATGATTGTTTTCCTCGAACCTTCTTGTTTAGAATATTCTATGTTCTGTGAACTGAATTTATCTACGTTAAGAGTGTCGTTCTGGTCGAATATGGGAAAATACTAATGCAACAAATTAATAAGCAATTAAATTTGCTTATTGTTTTCCATTTTGAAGCCTAATTTAGTAGGAGGAAGAGTGCGCAGAGGAACGGAACAATAAATTACGAGAGATTAAAGGTGCAAAACATGCATCCTTATTTAAAATTGTTGTTTAGAAATAAAATTCTGAAAGTTTCAAGTTTGTTTAGCCGAATATGTATGGATATTACCAAAAAACAAAAGCTAAAATATGACCATGTCATTCGAGGTAAAATCATAGTAAACCTTCTCTTTTAAAACAAATCTTATTCGAGCTGTATGTTGTTTTGTTCTGTGGACGGTTTGAGGTTAATTTTTAGCTTTGTGACGAACAACCGATATTGTATATCTCGTGTAAAAGATGTTAGGTGTAATTTATTCAAGTGAAGAAAATGAGAAATTTACGTTTTATTCAAAACAGATTGGAAGTAAAACAAATTAAACTTTCATTTGGAACTTGTTTAATGTTAAATTAAAATATACCAATAAAATAATCAGAAAACTTTCTGTGTAATTTGAAAACCCGACCTCAATTCTAATTCTCTTGGATTAATCGATTTTGTAACAAATTTGTTTTCCCATTAACAATTCCAATAAACCTAGACAGACAGATAGATGACTTTGGCAGTTGTATCTACTTGCGAAAAAGCCATCCTCGAAATTATTAGATTTGTACAAAGTTGATTATAAACTTTGATGGTTAACTATATTTATACATACAGAATTAATTTAGTTAATCAAACATTCTTAGCCTATACTTTTTTTACAGTGTCGTTTAAAAGTAATTTGTGTTTAACTGTCATGAAATAGGCGGATGTAAGACATTTTAAAGTTTTACAATAATTGATTGTTAGGTTTGTAATTTATTACACTATTGAAGAATATTTCCAATTTTTAAAAAGTTTGGCTAAACACCAATTTTTTTTAGCCGTTTAGTGTCTGGAAGATTTTTCAAAAACTGTTACACATCATGTGCAATTATTTATAGAGCTCACTTAAACCAACAATTACGTTTCTTATGCTTGGAAACAACCTTGTTTTAGTTAAGAAGTAATTTATTTTTGTTTGTTTAAACAAAATTACACATTTTTTATTTGTAAATATTAAGATTTCTTTGTCCGCACGGGAGTACAGACCTAGCGTTTTTATTAATTGAGTTTGTCCAGATTGAATTTTAGTTATGTAGTTAGATTTATTCGTGGTATAATCTGTTCTCTTTAAGTTCGTTTTATATTTTACGTTTAGGAGCTCTGTGCTATTGCAGTCGATGTTGTCCTTGCTTAACTGTAGTAGTATAAACAGAATGTCACCATTCAACCAAACTCTACCATGTTATTTAGTAGGTAAAAACTAACAAATAATTCAGTATAATATATAACCTGTCTTTCTTAGTGTAGAAGTTGTCGAACGAAGATTTTAATTATTTAAAATTAATTATAAGTTGTGTTTTAAAAAAAGTATTATCTCATGAACGGTTTGAGGTCAATTCGTAAAACTCAGCTTGAAAGTTTATCACATTTTAATTTAATTTTGCTGCAGTTATCCGTTTTAAGATGGCGGTGGTTCAAACATTACGAAGTTGAATATCTAAAAAAATAAAAAATTTACGAAAACAATTTTCAGTTGCAAATCACACACGAATTCAAATGAACGATTATTAAATTATAGATTAAAATTAATATTTTTTTATAATAAGTAAAGGGTAAGGTAAGGTTATTTGGCATTAATTTCAATAAAACGCCATTTTGTGGTGATATATTTGTATTTATAGTTATAACGAGTAGTTTACATGAAACTACTGCATCTAATGAATATTTATCAACTGTTTTATTTTTTAATCGTCTTATTTATATACTAAATACAAATACATATCTATCCATATAAGGTCAGGTAAGTTGGCAACAGGATAGGTAACTTGGCAACACTTTTTAGGTAATTTGGCATGAAAAATTGAATAGTCCCGTTTTTCTTGTTAATTAGAGTCATCAGAGTCCAGTTCCCTCCACAACAATCGCACATGTAAATCACGTCCTTGGTTGGGTATTTCTGGCACTTTTCATGGTACGGTACCCTGCAAAAAGAGCACTCAATCCACTTCGTACCAGTTTTCTTATCACAGTCCATAGAGTACATCTGGCAACACACACCACATTCCCAGTCGTCTGCAGTCTTCTGTCTGCCTTCTTTAGAGCATCCGGGTACAGGGTCATTTAAATAATGTTTTGTCTTCGGTTGAGTTGGGGTTAATACTTTTTGGTTTCCAGAAACACCAGGTAGTCCTCCGGCGTTATTAGGCTGAAGAATCCCTCTTTACTTTTGGCTTTTTCTCTTTCTTAATTTTACTTTGCCCCTTCTTTGGCTTTTTCGTTGCCACATTGTTCTTTTCTACAAACTTTTCTTTAGGTGCAAGAGGTAATTCCAGTAGTAAATTGATGGCTTCATTTACATCTGCAGTGAGAGATATCTAGGGGCAGTGGTAGGTGTAATTTGTCCTCCACCAAATGGAACATTTCTGGTTTGAGTTATAGTTGGTGTACTCAGGGAACCGTCTGTTAGCTTGCTTGTTGCTAATGCCTCCAGTGATACAGTTCCGGGATTGAACGGGCACGCTACATATTTCTTGAAGTAGTTCACAATGTTCAATAAAGAACAACTCTCGAGAAAGGCTGGGTTGAATAGTTCGTGAAAGTTAGAACGATTTGGCATATCATTTGGATTCTGAAGCATATGTTTACTGAGGACCGTTGACCAGTTACTTTTTAAGGACTTGTAGACCCCCACATCGAGAGGTTGAAGCAAATGGCTTGTGTATGCAGGAAATGTCATTAGATACACTTGGTTCTCCTTTGCGAGTTGTATACTATCAGGTCCAACATGAGCCCCATGAGAGTCCATTAATAAAACTAGAGGTCTCACAGTAGGAATGTAACTAATGAAAAATTTAAACCACTCAAGGAAGAGTTCAGAATTTATCCAACCCTTGGGAGGAAGCCTTGTGAGTAAATTCAGTAAGCTATTGGCTTTTAGAAGTTAGTCCATCTGACACCCTTGAATATTACCATTGGAGGAATAAAAGTACCATCAGCACAGGCACATCCCACTAGGGTATGTATTTGACCTCTTTCACAATATGTCCTCTATAGACATATTTTTTCCCGACTTGACACACAATTTTGTTGTGTTTAACTACATAAGAAAGACCTGTCTCATCAACATTCCAAATCCTGTGTGGTTGATTTTTTATCCCCAATTTAGTCAAAAGATTATTCAGTTTGACAAAGTAGTCCTGAATAATTTCAGGATTGGACATGGATGCACGGTAAGCGGATAGGTTTTCAGGTTTTCGTAGGCATAAATTATAGCGTTCCTTAAATTTGGACCACCACCACTTACTCGCAGTTTTTTTATCAGAGTTGAGGAAGTGTTCTCTGTTTACTTTCTCAGCTATTCCAATTTGCGTATTTGCAGAACTGTAAGTCCAAATCCGAGTTCTTGCATTTCAATGATGAAGCTGTATATACGAATTTCCATGTCTGATGTTAGGGCAAATGGCCTGCCCATCTTCACAATCTGTGCATGGTCCAGGTCTTCATTGTCCTTGATTAACCTTTTTAATGTATTATAAGGCACACCGTATATTTTTGCCGCCTTGTATATAGTGATATTTTCGTTTTTGACCTTTTTATCTGCATTTATTAAATCTCCTGTTTCATAGTCTCTATACACATTTTTACCACTTTTTTTAACTTGCACGTTTTTATCTTTAACTTTTGGTTTTACTATTTTAGCGATAAATAATATTACTGTTATACGCTAACTTCAAACCACTAGGTCTGTGCACGACCACTGCAATGTAATATTCTAAATAAGTGCATGAAACATAGTTTTATATAAGGCAGGTAATTTGGCAACATACCCATTTGAAGTAGGGTAGGTAATTTGGCAATAGCCTCTATTATTAATTAATCACCATGAATACATTTAACATACTTTCTACAACCCTTAAAAAAAGCTAATAATTGTATCCCATAAAGTAGTAATTAGTTTTAGTTTAGGCGTTGTTTTCCATAACCTTAAAAGTTGGCTGGTTTTGTTAAAATAAATGCTAGATTCTTAAGGACATTAACTGAGCATAAATTGAGATAGAAGTTTTATAGTAATATATAATAATAGTGTGTTTCAAGCACTTACAGATACATATAACAGGTTCCGTAATCCACAGTTTCACTTAAATAAAATATAATATTTACTTAACACCACTCACAAACGAGGAAAACTTCAGAAAATTAAAACACCAAAGTATTTGACTTTGTTTACAGACAAAACTGAGGTTAGATCACCACAACGCACGTGGTTACTAAAAAGCAGACAGCCTACCCATCTGTTGGTAAAACTTGGAAACTGTAGCTATTGAGGGATCTTTGCAATTAAATAATGAAAAAATGCTGCCAAGTTACCTATACTGCCAAATTCCCTTACCTTACCCAATATCATAAGAGAAAGCTAGCTTTATAATGCCTTAATTTACAACAGTTATTATGAACTACTTGTGTCAGTGTTTAAACTAATTTGATAAAAATGAATTAAGTTATTATTAAATACAGTAGAACGTCGATTATACGAAATAATTGTGGATCGGGGGTTTTTGAATTACTGATATTTCGGATAACTAATCATTGACGGAAAAAACGAGAGTGTGTATTTTTTCCAACATTGGCCCGTTTCATCTGCATTGTAGATATTGCTATTTTGAAGCTTTCCTTATCGAGTGGTGTTTTGAAAGATTAAATGCATTTTTCAGAAGCTTTTTTGTCAGCCGACAGTTTTCCCCCTCAGTATCCAATTCCTAAATTCCATTGCTGGATTTGAAACGTTCACCCAACCAGAAGTTGCTAATCAGGGTTACCTCCTATTTTCTTTCGTATAATTTACCTTAATTTCGTGTAGCAATACTGTTCTTTTAATGTTTATTATTGTTGCGCTTCTAACTCCATATTCACGAGCTAAGCTTGATCCACTAGGACCTTTTTTAACTGCTCAATTATTTTATATTTATCAGATACACTAATCAATATATGTTTACGTTTGGATGGCATCGCTAACAGTATGAACTAAACAACTTGGCTTGGCTTACACGCCTCTGGCGACGAGAGTCATGTCAGGATGGGCAACGCTACTACTGAACGTCAGTTCAGCTTGGTGCTGAATTTTCTGTCTTGAACGATCAGTATGGAATACCGGGCACTCCAAGTCCTCAGGGATCTTACTTAGTCTATTCCACGGATACCGGACATACGGTAGTGATCATGCGCAGGAAAGGCCAAGGCTGGCTGAAACTATGATGTCAGCCGGCACCTTCCGCGCCACGCTAGGCTATACTTGCATCCCTATCACGTCCTCATGGTGTGTTTTACTTTTGTATTGGTCCATATTTACACAACTGACGTATATAGCATGCTTTATGAACTTAGAGCATATTAAGGAGATGGAATTGTACAATGCACAGAACTACAGATATAGGACTTATATAGATAAGTAGGATACAATACACAGCATTCCTTTACAAAGTTGATTCCTTTGAAGCATTTTTTAGTATAATAATTAATTATTCATTACCTCTTTCCTTTGAGACTTTGAACGTACTGTTGGGTTAAATATGCATCTTTATGGATGTTTAAAATATTAATAGTCCCACAAAAGAAATAAGTCAACCACTGGTCGGTTCAATGTTAGTCAAAAAGTCTCCGAAGGTCGTCAACTTCTTCAACCTCCAAACTTAGAAAAAGAGGCTCCCACGGGCTTAGACCAGGATAGACCTGTGGTACGGAAAAAACCTTTTTTTTCTCTCTAAATGATTTCAATTTCGATTGCATTTTTTGATAGTTTTCTTAAATTTTAATGATCAATACCATAGTAAATACTTGTATAAATGTACAAGTATTGTAGTACAGTACACTAATATATTTCATAATATATTACACTAGAGGGCTGGGCCCCTGCTCGCTTTGCTCACCAACCCCCTCGTTAAAACAAATGCAAACATATTATTGTATACTATGATATTTTTAAGGGACTGACGACTGACTATAACACAGATTCATTTTTATATAGGAGAGAGCCAATTTTCAAGTTATAAAATATGACCAAGATGTAATACGGTAAAGCAGTATTTCAAACTGGTCAAATAGACCTAGTAAAGAATAAATTTGGCATTAGTTTTATAGGAATAGGTGTTTGAATTATTATATAGTAAGCCTTTTTCGTTGTTTGTGTTTGCTATTACCTAGTCTAAAACACACGTTTGTTGTGAAGAATAATTACCTAATTCTAAATTTGGTTGCTGTGGTAATAAATCTAAATGCTTTCAATAAACGTTTATTGGTTCAGTAAAGACCTAAGCTAAATTTTGTTAAGCTTGTGACCAAAATCAGCTGTTTTAATTGTAATATGTAACTGCATAAGTTTGAATTATAATGCATTAAGCCCTTTTCATTGAGTTTATTTCAATTTAATACCTTACATTTGAAGGTAGAAAACTAAAACAACAGGGAAAGATTAAAAAAAAAATGTTATTAAATATTTTTAAGTTTTAACTAAATATACGGTATCAACATTTTTATAAGATAGAATTCATTTTAAAAACACTGCTATATTGTATAATTTGTATAGGCCTACTGCTTGTACATTGTATGTTGCTTGACTAATGGTTATTTTTGAACTCATTTTTGAACTAACGGCAATCAAGGTTTGAACTCATGATTAACTTAAATTTGGTTAAACGCTAATTTAAACCATAATTGCATATATAAACTAAGTTTAAACAGCTGTCGACCTATAGTTTCAACGGAGTGGCGCCAATGTCTGGGTGCCGAGTTATGTCAGTGGGCGGGGCTTGCCACTACACATCCTCTAGGTGAGCACCAAGGCGTATTAAAGAAGGTGTGTGCATCGAGGAGCGTGAACGCGTCCGGCCCACGCAGCTACGTCACGTGCGAGTCTCTGAACCAGCAGTTCCGAGCGCAATTGTAAGCTTTTGCTCAAACTGTGAATTACATACTTTATGGTTGTCTAAAAATTATGTTTTTGGTATCGATGGAAAGGTAATAAAAGGAGCATTAAAATGATCTATGTCCATGGTCAAATATTCTAAGGCGTATAATTTTGAAACAAGCCTAAATCTAATCTATGGTTTTGAATGACATAAAAACTACCCTAAGTGAGGAAGTTTTTTACTATTACTTTCGGGAGGCATTCAAAGACATAGAAATGTAGAGAATAAAATGTAGTTAATACTGACATAAATTTTTTGTATGAAAGTTGTAGCTGTCCTATATAATAAGATTGTAATCAGATTGTAATAGTTATTCGCTTCTTGCGGCGATTGAATGTATGCTAATCTAATTTGTTATTAGTTCTCATTTCTCTTCTTTATTTATTATTCACATGTAAAGAAGCTTATTAAAGAAGCTTACAGTGTTTTCATGTCCATCTTTTGATATGATATTTTTATCAAAACAAAATTTCAAGGCCATTGCTGTTGTATTTGAGACGAGTTGTACTGCCTGCTTAACTCTCTGTCTCTGTGATCCTTTTACATCTAGATGACTTTTTGTGACTTTATGGACAAGTTTTAAATCGCTTTTTGAGGATAATTGTAATAATTCTTCCACACAATATTTTGAGACATCGTGTCCGTTTTCTAAGATAAACCCTTGGGCAAGATAATGGTTTCTTAAAAGTTTGATCATGTGCGGTGCACCAACAAATACATAAATCTTATTTTCTGTGATTTCGTTGATAAAATAAGGTCTGTTATTACTAACTCGCATTATTACTAACTTCCAAACTCCTACATTTGCACCACCCATATCACTTACGATTGCAACGGATGCATAACCTGCGTCGCCTAAGCGTTTTAAAGCTTTCATCACTATATCTTTAGTCATTTTACTGTCAAAACTGTAGTAGAAAGGCTGTTTCCAAGTACCAAAAATACTTGTAGCAACCATGACTTGTACCGATGTGCAGGGTCCAACTATCTCCTCATTTCTTACATCGAATTCAACTTTCTTTGAGATCATCATCTCAACAAAGGACAAACATACTATGTTCTCCTTCTCTCCTGTGAAAGATTTTGTCGCAATTTTCATAATTTATAAGACATCGTCTAAAAACCCTTCATCAATGTTTAGTGAAAGAGTCCAGCGCCTGAGTGTTGACAAGTCAGGTAGCGGGAAGTTAAATCTATTCCTTAAGTAACGATATGCTTTTGGGCTTACGCTTCTTAAGGATATGGAAATTTGCGTAGCAGTGCACATGTTAACAGGAATTAGAAGTTATGTAATAAAACATAGGTTAGAAGTAAATTACCTATGTAAATTAAAGTGACTTTCATCACATGTATCCCTTCGCTTCTAAGCTAAACAGCTCCTCTACGAAGAAATGTTTTTGCACTAGATCTCAGCACATGATAGATTTACAGTTATATTCCTTGGCCACAAACATTTTAAAGTGTTGAAGAGCCAGTTTCTGCACTTAACTCCATTATTCAAAAAGTGTCACTTATACCCCTTGGCTTCTCAGCCCTTTAAATGTTTTATTATACAAAGTAAAAGGATCGTGAAAACAACTATTAACACCGTTAAGTTCTAAGCAACTCTCGTTGAAGATCTTCGAACGTGTTGGTCAAAAGGGGTTGCTGCATGTTTATTCAAGGACTCCGCAATGGTAGTCGGTGACTAAATATGGAAGATGCTTTCCTTCATCATTTTCCTCATGTAAGCTTCAGGTGGTGAATGGTCGGGGGGAGAAAGTTGGTTATGTAAAGTTTGTTGAAATCAGGTTGTTGCCAAACCTTCTTTGAAGTAAAGCTACATTTTGCTAGCACGACAAAACCTCTTCAGATCTCTTGCATAATTTGAAGGTAGTTCTCGCTTTAACGTACCTGGTTTACAGTAATCGCATTCCAGTTATCGTCTTCATCAAAATATGTCCCATTATGCTTCTTCCACATGCTGAACACCATACCTGTACGACATGGTAAGGACGTGCAAAATACCTATTGTTTCTTAGTAATATTCCTGAAGTATAATGACAACATGGTTTACGTTTACATTGAACTAAATTATTGAGGTAAGCTGATTTTAATATCAATAGCGTTACAAACAAAAACCTTCCTTAATTTTAAGAATTTATATGCATTGATTTTCAAGGAAAAGTTTATCTTGTCTTCACTGTTTTATTATGCCCTTATGTTATCGCTTTAAACCGAGAATAGAAGCAAACATTACACCTGACAACTACCGCACTCGGTTCAGTTGTGTAGTGTTGTTTAGCGGAATGTATGGTGTATTTTACACAATGGGTGGAGTGTTTTTCGGTGTAAATAATAGTCATACATGTAAGTAAACAGACTAACAATAACAATAAAACATAATTGATATTCACACTAAGTAATTAACCGAGACAAGTATAACTTATTAAACAAAAATTAACAACTTCAGATTAAAGTCCACAGCTTAAACTTTAGTTTATAGACGATTTAGTTATGAATACAAATTAATTAACCAAGACAACTTATGAAACAAATATTAACAGCTTCTGGTTATAATTTCCACAGCTTAAAACTCAGTTTACAGACATTTACTTATGGATAAAAATGAATATTAATAGTGCAGTTCTCGTTGTTACTGATATTTAATCCTTAGTTTGTTAGCTTATTTTGAAGGATCTGGACAATTTGTGATTGATTTCCTGGATTTTTGACTGTTCTGCCTTTGTTTGTCTCTCCTCATCACTTTCAAAAATGTCTTCTAGTGTAAAGTTATCTTCTGTCTCTTTCATAGGTGCGACTTCGTTACCTTCATTTGCTTTTTTATTAACGTTCTTAAATAGTTTTTTCGATACTTCCACTTTTTTCGCTACGATTCTTCAATGTAACCTTCTGCCACAGCTCCACACTTCCAACCTCCGTGCCTTTTTAAGGTCAGTATATCTCCCCCTTCTTCTACCAGCATTGTAGCTGAGGATCTTCTTAGGGAGTGCCCAGTGCAGCTTTCTGGGTTTAGTTGCTTAAGGAATTGGGTTAATTTCATTGGAACTGCGCTTACGGTATGCATACCTACATTTTGTGCCTGACCTTTGCCATTTCTATAACAAATAAATAAATGTTTACTTGTCAAGTGTGACGGGCATAAGGCCATGTATTTTCAAAACAATTCACATGTGGTAAATAAATGTTCAATTATCATTTGTTATAATAAAACTCATTTTGTTGTGGGTTTTCCATTCTTTGTGAGAAACAATTAAACAATATCCATTCTCTTTTACATCTTCAACGTTTAAATGGACTAAATCGTCTCGACGACACGCTCCAAACGTGCAATAAGCTGAAATAACTTTAGTCAACAACCAGTTGTGATCAGGAGCTTTCATCATGAATTCTGCAATCTGTTCAGCAGGTAATAAGCTGGATTTTTTTTGGTTCATAACCTACAGAACGATGTCTGAGGAAAGCTATAGTTTTAAAAAACTTTAATGCGTCAATATTTTTTTAAACTTTCAAAGTACTTTTGATCATTGAAAACAGGCTCCATAAAGTAGAATATTTAATCTTTTTGATTTCTCAGACAAATACAAAAGCATAAAATCATCACTGACTTGGTTAGATTTTATATTTTCATTCTTGCACCAATCAATAAATTTCTTATACTCATCTTCATATCTGTATTTTGACTTTTGTGGGAGTAATTGATTTGTAGCTTCCACTACCTTTTCTAAAAAAAGTATTTGAGAATGTAATTGTAAGATTTGACATTTTGATCACAACTGCTCAGAAATATTACGATGGCAACAATAGTGCTTAAGTTCACTAAATTAATAGGATCAGCTGATATCAAATCATCGAGTAATATCAATGTACACAATACCACTACTACCGATACTGGTACATAAATAAACGTACTGATGTACTTTTTTAAATAATAAGTTAAAAGGTCATTTATTTAATACTAGTAAATAGTATCAATAAGTAGTTTTTATTGTTACTCACGTTTGTTTCCTTGTTCAAATCGTTATTATATCTAATAAATTAATAAGATGACATTTCAAATCATAATTATTATTGAAAGCGCTACTGGTGTTATAATGTACAACTAATTTAGAGATCGGCAAAAATCTCTAGATGATTTTGTCGATCTAGACCGAGAAAAGGCAATTTCAATACTCACAGCTGATATTGAAAGTGACTATCGAAAAAGTGCAATGAAAAGGATATTTCATGATTTAAAACACGACCAAAATTAAAGTCTGAAGACAGTTAAAAATTATTCCCGTAAATCTTAATTATAATTAAAAATCCATTTATAATATTAAGGAGGGGAAAATAAGAAACCATTTCCTTAATTTATGTTTGACTTTTTGCTCTTACTAATTTCGTACTAATTCTGGTTGGATGACTTTAAACACACTAAGTAAATAAACTAGATGCGGCGACTGCTTTGTAAAATAAAAATATTTGTTTCCTGTTACAACTGTAGATATTTATTGTAAAAATGGTAAGACATATTTGATGATATACGTTTCAAGAAATAGTTACTTTTGTTACTATATTTAGATCCTAACAAATTGTAGAACGAAGGTGCTAGTTACAAATATTCAGATGGGGTTGGCGTCCCTCGCGGTCCCGCGTCAATGCTTATATATTATTTTACAACTCCTGAACAAAACCTATCTACCTGTAAATATTTTCACTTTCACTTCAGGGTGACATCTTTATTGCAAGTTGGCGTTTATTTTGTGATTTATCCAAAGGTTAGTGTTTATATTCGTTATTTGTTAGTTTTACGTCTATTGTGCTATTCCACAACCTATTCTTGTTAATTCATTTTAAGATTTGAAGTAGTTATTTCTATTGTTTTTTATTTTCTGCCGCAGCTTTAATAAGTGCTTGTTATTTGTTAAGTTTGTCCAGATTGTATTTTGTTAACTAGTTTTAATGACGGTTATAATTTGTTTTGATTTGCTTTTTATATTACTTTTAAGAGTATTTATTTTGTGCACTATACTGTACCAGGCGTCTGTAACTTAACCAGGTTTTTACAAAAAAAATATATATATATATCCCACAAATTGTTTTTCTATATGGTAATATATGCACCCTCATAAATCCAAAGTTGGTGAGCTTTAAAATACGAAATAGTAATACAAGTATTATATATTTTCCTAGAAATCGACAAATATCGTAGTAATGCATGCGGTTACTGTATTTTAATATGCAAATACATGTTCACCGTATAACCAGAAATTATAATCTACGAAATGGTTAATACATGTTCTATATAATTATATTCCTAGAAGTCGTCAAATATATTTGTATCACAGAAATTAGTTGCGGCAATTTTATTTTCATTTGCAAATGTATTCACTCCCAATAAAATACAATGCTCATGAACAATCACTAGTTCTGGTACTAGACGTTTATTATAGTTTCATGTAAATGTTTATGGATATCGTCAAACACAATCTAAACTCACATTCTCACTGTATCTTCAAAAATATAATCGCGTAAACTTTTTCAAGTATTCAACAATAAAAAAATAACTATAGTCAAACATTCATAAACAATTGTTTGAAGGCCATTAATTCACGTTACATTCAACTTTCATTCGTATATTAAAACTTATATATATAATATCCATCGATCAAAACGTGCTATGAATGTATGTTAGACATATATACAATACGAATGGTGTACAAAATTAATATATCAGCAAGTTCATTTTCAGTTGTGTTTACCAAACAATGTAGTCAGTGCGAAAACTTTCTTAGTATTTGAATCCAGAAATTAAAATCGTCATGGTTCATAAAAACAGTTGTTTATAAAAACTTAAACTAAATATATTTACTGCACTTTTTCGTTAAATGATGCTCGTACAATTATCGCCCATAGTTAAATAGAAACAAATTGAATTCACAATTATTCAACATTAGATTTAAAAAAAACTAGTTAGACACAAATATAATGTAAGCTAAATATACTGATATTACCTTAGCACGTATAAGCTGGAAGATACTCGCACTGGCTCTAGCGTCGCGTTGACTGAAGACTACGAACAGTTGCAACAGGGTTGTCAATGCGCCACCCCCTTTCCTTCCCTATACAATTCCACCTGTTGCTCTCCGAATAAGAGGGGGTATGTAGGTTTAATTACGAATTGAATCGCTCATTTTCTGAGGATTTGTTGATTTTGTCAACCATTCATAGTTCATGACACCGTACTAATTGATAAATGGTAATTTGTGTGTTTTTCAGTTCATTTTAATTTCATTTGATTCAGTTCATCTCATTGGTAAACATCACTTTGTAAAGACTCTGTTCGACAATCTATTTAATTGGCCTGAATTAAAAACTTATACTTAGCAAATAGTTTGTGGAAAAATAAACTGAATAAAGTACGACTTCAAATTGCACGAGAATAACACTCACGAAAAAATGGAGATCAACGCAGTAATAATATTCCGAAAATAAGGTTGCAAACAAGCCTTTAAAACAAAACAAAAAAAAACCACTTGGATAAAACAATCAAACCCAAAGAATATTGCCCTTACAATGCAAGTGGAGTATACAGCATAACGTGTGACAATTACAAGCAGTATATCGCTCAAACAGGACGCAGGGGCGTAGTAAGAAACTGGGTGGGAGGGGGGATAAGTTTAAGTACAAAAATATATGAAACATATTATTAAATATTGGAGTATTCTCAGTTAAAACTTTTTTAATGAGTGATTGCTGAAAATATAAATTATTTCGTAACTGATTAATTAGAAATAATATTAACTATTTAATGCAGTAAAAAGAGTTTTATTCATAATCAAATAACATAATGCATTGTCTCAAATAAAAATAAAAATGAGTGTAAGATCAAATGTTTGACTCTTTTCACCAAATCTGTTGATAACTTCCTCTGAAAAGCAATACCATCCAGCCGATCTTCTCCGGTTGCATTTCTCTGCCAACCTCTTAAACGTCTCAAAGTTGAGAAATTTCTCTCGTTTATGGAAATGGTCACAGCTAAGGTGGTTACCATCTTCAAAAATGTAAACACAATTGGAAAAAGTGCCTCGTCACAGAAATTTAACTCATCAATGAATGTGTCTGGGTGTTTTTCTCCAGCATTGTCTCCACAATAATACTTCTTTTTCAATTAGAGATCCAAATGAAGTTGTACATCTTGGCCATTGTTGTAATATTCATTCAACCGATTAAGAAATTATATTGTTCATCTCTTCCACATCTTTAGGAGCATATCGATGACAAGTTTAATTATTTTTTTCGGGAATAATATTTTTAATTATTGAATGTGACATAGTGTTTACTATTAATATTGTGCGTGGGAAAAGTAAATAGGATGATTGAAGGGGTTACTTCCGTCTTACTTTATTCGTCGATCCCAAGAACGCATTCTCCTCATAACTTTAACACATGCGCAAACGATATGTCAATCCATGATTCACTTATTTCTCGAAATCGCTATTTTGCATTATCTGTTTTTAGATTCTAATTTCAAGACTTTTTTAGACACCCAGGTTCTTTATTGTTCACAAATATATTTATATAGCCTATTATATAGGGCTATTTGACTATATATATATGCCTAGGTCTAGGCTCCTGCAATTTCCGATTTTTTTATTTAAATGTAAAGTTTTATTTTCAATGAACTAAAAAGACACAGTAAACTATAGCAAATTTAATTCGAATCTTAATACTTACACAATAATCAGTATTGTTTGGTTTAAGAACCAATCTTATAAATTACTAAAAACCCCTATAGCTTCTTACCTTTTGATTACAGAGATATTTGTTCTCAGGTACTGCCCAAGCAACTTTACCGTTCACAGTTCAAATCTTCCAAAAAAAATACATCTTAAATATTTACGTGCGTTAACTGCAGCCGTATGTCTCGAAAAACCTAAGAAGACGAAACCTCGGTTAAGTTTCGTTTCTCAAAATAGTGTTTGTATAGTATTACTTTAGCCAAACCGGGCAGAGTACATTTTACCCATTGGCTTATATCTTTTTCCATAAGGTTTTCACAAATTCCTCCGTCGTAGAGACTTTTACGTGCGTTAACTGCAGCCGAATGACTCGAAAAATCTAAGAAGACGAAACCTCGGTTAAGTTCTCGTTTCTCAAAATAATGTTGGTATAGTTTTACTTTAGTATGTTAACATCTCAAAGTCAGAAAGGGTTTATAATGTGTTGCTGTAAAATATAATGTATTTGTAAAAAAATAAATTGTCGTTCAAAGAACTTAAAATGTAACTCAAAATTGCACGGTTTATAGTTCTTGTAACAATAAATAACTCTGCAACATTCTTGATAATTTGTTTACCAATTGTATTTGTTTTAATAATTGTATTACCAACTTATATAAGATAAAGATGCATGATAAGGAAACGATAATGAAACATATGTTTTAATTTCCTTAATATCACTTCATTATTAGTTAACATCCAGAAGATGTGGTCATAAACTCGAAGGGTGTTAGCATTGCTCCAGTTGATAAGGAATTTGTCCGTCGGCGCGTCGCGTGGTGATTGCATCAGCTTTTATAAGTGTCAAGAGACCACAACGCGTTGGGGCCATTTTTCGCACATTGAGCGTTTTCGTTCTTTAAGTCTATAAAAATGCATTTAATTCTGTCAAAGCAACCCAAACTTTAAAATCTGGTGTTTGGTAGAAAATTTAAGAAACAACTGGGTATTTAGCTAATCCAATGAATTGCAAATATTAGTTCTTGGCTGGCATGGTAGTTTGTTTGCTTAATCTTTGTCTAGTTTACATTGCTTTGTTGAAATAATAATTCACACTAAGACTTATAGTAAAAAATGAAATAAATTGTTCTATAATTTGTATATTTAAATATGGGCTTGCCTATAATATTTAAATTATTCGATTATTTTATAGACTTCAAAATTATTTACAATTGAATAACTAACCTATGAATATCTATATAAATAAAAATGTAAATCTGCGTTTGTTCAAAATCGATAATCTCCTAAAGTTCTTCGCCGATTTCTATGAAATTTGTGAAATGTGCACAAACACATAAATTATGAGAGTATGTTGCCGTTGAGGCAGGTAAAATAAATTAAACAAGACCTATTAATTTAAATTTATTAAATTAAATTAAGTAAATTAAGACATGAGTCTTACTGGTTCTTTCAGCCTTTATTATAACTGCTGTTACAAAATATACGAAATAATTTGATTTCAAATTTAGCATTATTTTCCATCTTAGTTTTGAGGTTATTATTGATCCTACACCTTTATTATAAATAAAACATAACATATGTTTTTAGAAGGTTCAATCGGGGGTTGGCGTGCGGAGCACGCAGGTGTCTCCCCTAGTATTTTCATAAAATTAATTATAAGTAATTTAATTATCAATACGTTGAGTTAAACACCTAAACCAAATTGTACTTCAAACCTACGTTTTAAATCAGTCCACCAATCCTGAATGAAAAATAAACACGTTGATGCAATGCGACCCTCTTTAATTAAATACAGTAGTTGTAAAAAAACAGTGAGCTATCTAATGCCATTTTCCCTCGTGTTCCGTTCCTATTATTTTCACGGGACAGAATAATTTACTAAACAAATCAAACGAATAAATGAATTGTTATTTTTTAAATCTTATTTCGAAGTAATCATTGAAATAAACAAAACCAATTATTTTTGCAATAAACATTAACCTAGAAATCGCTATCGGAGTAAATAATTGTTTTCATAGTCTTTAATTTACTCAAATCGAAAACAAACTTTTTAATTATTCAGTTAATTAGTTTATACATTTATATTAAATCAGGCCGTGATTGTTTTTAAATTGGATAGTTACAAATTAAAACATTACTCGACGTGACATACGGTGTTTTCAAGCATAAAAACTTTGATAGGATAAAATCAATATTTAAAAAAATTAAAATAATGATTAGTAATTAGGAACATCTTATACTTCGTACTAATAAAAACGAATATATTCTTACAAAAATAGAAAATGTGTTTATAATCGCCTTTGTCCAGATAAAATAAATCCGTATCTTCTTCAATATTAAAAACTCTATACTACTTTTACAAAGTGACAAATAACTATTCGCCTGCACGAGAACCAAATAAATATCTATTTTTATCAAGGCACTGCTGATTGTGTCAGATACATTAATTACGATTCTAGTAAATGTCCATGTTCAGTCAAGTGTGTTTCCATACTTAATTGAATTACGTAAATATCTATTAAAATCTCTTATTAGTGTGAACATATGAGGTAATATCATTTCTATTCAGTTTTTTAAATAAAATAAATTAGCCAAAACATTAGCAAACAATACTTTGAATTGCTCCCAATACATTATAACATAAATTGTCTTGACCATCAATCTTATATCCAATAAACGGATTTCTCACTCTCAGCGGGAAGGGTGTGCAGCGGTACAAAATATTAAACTCCGACAAATTAAATATACTGTTCGGCCATGGATATCCTCAAACCGCCAAAGCTGTCGAAAGGAAGTGGTGGTTTCTTTTCTACGGATTGGCCATTCCGTGTTAACTCATGGGTTTCTGATGCGTTATGGCATCCACCACTTTGTCCTTACTGTAGTACTTTTTTTCCATCAAGCACCTTCTTTTGAAGTGTGGAAATTTAAAATATGTTGGTAAGAAGTTTGCCCACCAATCTGCTTTCAGACGATGATGGATGATGATACCCAGAACATTAATAAGGTGTTAGCGTTTCTCCAATTTCAGTAGAACATTTCTCTGTGATTGGTAACATTTAAATATACTTGTCGAGTCGCCCTATTTTAAGTATTATTATTATATTATCTATTGTTACGCTAACTATTTTCTGTAGTGTAATTGTTGGCATCTCAATTTATTTAATTTATTCATTTATGAGCATTATATAAATACTCTCCAATTTCCAGGCGATGACAACCAGTCAGGTTTTTCGCTCAGAAAAAAATTGTTTAACCTTTTTCTACTGCAGTGAGTGCATATCTTGAAATTCCAAACTTCTCAGACAGTTATCTCAAAGAAAACTCCTTTCTTTACTTCCTCCTCGGGTTATATTACATATACTTTTTGCCCCAAAAGCTAAAGAGTAGCGCCTACGCATATTGTGTCTTAAATCAATTAAATTGAATTATTATATATATTTTTATGTGTTATATTCTATAATTTTAAGGATGCTGAAACAAAGTCCCCAATTTATTTAATATTGTCATATTCGTGAAACAGCCACATCTATACTAATATTATAAAGAGGTAACTTTTGTTTGTTATTATGTAGGAGGTAATCTCTGGAACTACTGAACCGATTGAAAAGGCGTAGACTGATGAACTAACACATGTATTTACATTTATTACTATAGCAACCAATTGAATAAAATAACAAATCCTATACTCTAATACGAGCAATGTCTGTTTGTTGGTTTGTTTGTGTGTACGAGCAATCTCGAGATCCAGCGGAAGGATTTTGCTGAAACTTTGGGATTAGAGGCTTTTGGGACTAAAAAATCGATTGGTGAAAACCACTACCTCAGGAAAACTCGTATTTTTCTGAAAAACTCATTTGAAAATTGAAAATTTTTAACATTGGGGTTATGTAATTTAAAATCAATAGGATACATATGACAAACATCAGCTGTTTCCTATAATATTTCCATCAGCTGTCTCCTATAATTTTTTTTTTTTTTTGTCTTAAAGGTTATAATTGTTTTAAGCTTGAAATCAGCTGACCCGTGCTAATATTTCGCGAGTTATGAGTAGGCCTACAAAACAGTACTTACCTGATTTGTATTTACATACATTTTCCTATAAAAAAACACACAATTAACAAAAATACCGAGTAATGCTCGGTCGCCCAGGTACTAGTTCCATTAACAGCTGATTTCAAACTTTGAAGCAATTATTTGTACTTCTAACTTTTAGGTTAGGTTTTTATTAAAGTGTAGACCTGAGTGCTTTGAGTGTATTAAAGTGCTTTGCTGTTTCTTTAACCTTTTTTTATATCTGCTGATATAAAATATACAAAATAATCTAATTTGAACATTTAACAATATTTACCATCTTAGATTTGGGGTTATTATTAATCTTACACCTTTATTATGAACTTAAACAAATAAAAGAGCACTGTGGCGACAAAATCACACTGATTTAAATAAAAACCCCAAACTACAAAACAAAGAACAAAAACAAAACTAAACAACTAAATTGTAAGCTATGTTTAATACGTTACCCTTATGTACATTTCGATGACATGGTCATCATCCTCAGAGTGTTAAAACCCTCTGAGGATGATGACCAGGGCATCGAAATGTACATAAGGGTAACGTATTAAACATAACTTACAATTTAGTTGCTTAGTTATTGTTTTTGTTCCTTGTTTTGAGGTTCGGAGTTTTTATTTAAATCAGTGTGACCTTTATTATAAATAAAAGACAACATGATTATGAGTATTAAAGTGGGTTCATGGGTTTTCCCTAGTATACTATAGAGTTAAGTTATGATTGCAAGTCCTCTGTGCGATACTCTCGAGTTCAAAGTGATTAACTGCTGACGTTAATTTCAGTCTATTATAAAACCCATGTGTACACATTTAAAAATAATAACACAACCCTGCATCATTATATATGGTAAGCGATGCGGACGCCATAGGATATTATAGGGGTTTAAAAACAAATAATTGACAACTTGTATCTCGAAGCAGAAGATGTACAAGAAGAATGAACATTGTGTCAGACGTTGCGTATTAAACTAGATTTATGACAAATTGTATTGATTTTTACGTTTATCAGAACTTGCTTGGATCAAAACAAAAATGAAATTATGCAAAATCTACATATTTTGAAATGGTAATAATTGAAATATCGTGAAAACCGTGCACTTATTGCATGGTGGGGAAAATATTGAAATTTACAAATAATTAGAAAGTTTAGGTCTGTAATTATTGTTCACAGAATTATTGATCGATGTAAATTATGTTTTCAACCATTAGTGGCAATTAGTATGTGCCACTATCAAAATTGTCCAAATATTTTAGTTGTAAATGGTATAAAATAAAATCTTCCTTAGTTTACTTAAATCAAAATACTGTATTTTACTGTAAGGAAAGAAGGCAACAAGAAAATGTTAAGTTTATATTTATATTTTATTTTATTTTTTTCTGAAATTGTAGGAAATATGGACCGTACTTTATTTGTATTATTTTAAGCTTGTATAACATTCATTTTAGCGTATAAGCCTATATTTATTAAACAAATTAATAAAAGCCAATTAACAACAAATACGTTAGGCAAACATAAGTAATAAATATATATAGGTGCTAAGGGAAGATCAGTTTATTTTACCTTGCATGTAAACATGATTTAAAAATATGTTTTCAAGTGTTTTTACAAATTGTTCAAAAATAATACATGCTACAAAAGCTTCATATAAATCACATTTGTAGAGAGTCGTTGACTTAACATTAGCATTAAGATTTTGGCATAATTTATTACGGTAAAAATTCTCTCGTCAACACTCGTGGAAACTCGTTGTGAAGCCAATGCAAACAGACTATTGTATATTCTTGTGTTTTCGTTCAACTGACGATTTATTAGAACAGATGCACGTTGATATCTAAGTAGGCTGGTGGAGGGGGGGGTGTACATAATGTAAGTTAGAGATCGAAATAGACAAGGCCATCCCCAATAATTTGAATTTTACCATTAATATTTAAACAATCAACATTTCAAACAAATTTTGATATTACCTACTAAAGAAAACAATATAATATGTAACACCAGATGTTTGCTTTTACCTAATCTAAAAAAATCGTTAGTTGTGAATTTGAATTAGGCTACCTGATTCTAAATTTGCTAAGTTGGTTGCTTTGGTAATAAATGTAAATGTTTTTAATAAACGTATTTTGATAGGCATTTTTTCATTACCAAGTCACAATTGAATAATCCAATGAATTACCTTCTAAGGTCAGTCTTGTGACTTCAAATTGTTTTTGTTCTAATTACGTTTATGACATGTATCGAAGTCTTCGCAACTTCATCATCAGATAACTGTTGTTTTTTCATTCACTCGAGGAACTCCGCACTCATTGAAATTGTCAATCAATAGCGAGTGAATGAACAAAACAAGAGGTTTCTGATGATGAAGTTGTGAAGACTTCGAAACATGTCAAAACGTAATTAGAACAAAAACAATTTGAAGTCGTAAGGCGGACCTTAGAAGGTAATTCATTCTATTAAACTTGTTTTGGTTCAGTATAGGCCTATAATTAAAGACACATGTCAAATAATTTATTGATTCTTAATTATTGTTGTTTAATTATTTGAATCATTTAATTAGTGACAATACAAGCTGGATCATATTATTACGTAAACAAATAAACAAATCATGCACAATAAACAAATAAACATTTCATTGGTATTGTATATAGATGTTTATTTTTATCCCAGTTTATGAAGCATTTTGGTCGCATTTACACTCATTTTCTTTAGAATGTTAGACAGAATTTAAAAAAAAATTACATTTTAAATTTAAACTTGAAATTAAAAAATTTTGTAGTGCTGTACGACAGCGCCACTAGGTGAGTTATTATTTGCCACCGGAAGGGAAGTTGAGTTCCGAGAAGTCGCTTAATCCCCTGGGTATCACGGCCGAGCGGGAAGACTATAATGACAAGTTTTTTATACAAATCAGATGTTTTATTTATAACATGTAACAACAGATGTTTGAATTAAATTATATTGCAGATAAATCAAGCATTTTGCATAGGTTTTTTGTATTTGCTTTTATTTTGTTACTCTAACCTAAATAACCAAAGACGGTCGCGTGTCTTGGATCGATGAATAGGAGAAGCGTGGTACGGCGACAATTGGAGAATTTAATTAGAGTCTGACTTATTTAAACTGTTTTATTTTAGTTACTCTAACCTAAATAATCCAAAGACGGTCGCGTGTCTTGGATCGATGAATAGGAGAAGCGTGGTACGGCGACAATTGGAGAATTTAATTAGAGTCTGACTTATTTAAACTGTTTTATTTTAGTTAGATGAAAGAATTTTGGAATTATTGAAAAATACTCTTACGTTTATAGTAATATAATTAAATTATTTTAATTATCAATCAGTTATCTGAATGATTGTTGTTTCTTAGCCACAATTGTATTAGTTATTGTCCCCCCTTCCCTAAATTTAAATTTATTTTTGGACTCCTACCCTAGTAGTTTTACATGCTCTGTCTGTTTGCAGTTTCTGGTTTAACCTGTGTACCTTTATATCTGTCTGTGGCGTCGTAGCTCCCAAACGGATAAACCAATTTTGATTTATTTTTTTGTTTTAAAGGTGTCTTTAACGAGAGTGTTCTTAGCTATAATTCAAGAAAATCTGTTCAGCTGTTCGGTGTTTTTTTTAGATTATTATTATTTATATGCAATGCATTTGTTTTTCGTTCTGGTTTAGTTTTTGCCCTTCTAAGTATTTTTTCTAAAATTTTATTTCATAATTTTTCTTTTGTGCCTAAGTCTATCATTTTGATTTAAAAAAAATATATAATTATGATATTTTATTCTACTGGTAATTTTTATTTTGTATTCAAATACTATTAGTTAGTTAATCACAGTGTTGATGTTCAATCATTTTTAGTGTTTATAGGCGCAGATAATGCACCATTTTGTAAACGGAATGATTTATTTCATATTAGTTAGAATATTTTTTAATTAATTGTTATTATTGTGTAAATATATTATGTTATTGTTTTAGGTATGGTTGTGAGTAAGTGTGAGATTTTACTTTGTAGGCTATATTGTTGTGACCAGGAGTGCCCATCCCCCCCCCCTCCGAAGCCCATGGCGCAAATCCCCATAAAAACTGCCTGTGGGGCCATTTTAGAAAAAAAATAATGGCTTACGCATAATAGTTTTTTAAGTGTTATTTTATTCTCTGAAAACCTATTTATTTTATTTATGTTATTTTATTCCATTAGGTAACCTAAAGTTTACAGTTACATCCAATAACTTATTAAAGTTTTTCATAAATATATGTTTACAGAAAAAGGATTAAAGGCCTATGTAATTTATAAAATAATAAATGACTAATTTTGTAAGTAGCAGAAGACATCATAATATGAAATAAGTTCTTTAACCTCTAATGCTTGGTGAAAAAGAAATCCTTGGTATTGGTGATAATTTGAATTTATTAAAAAAGGTAATACATAGTTGCAAAATACAAAAATAAATTTACATTAATTGTTAACAAGAAAATATTGTAAGAAAACAACAATAATAAACTACAATACATTTTTAATACCAGTAGTAGGAAATTAAATCGTTAAACAATTTAAAAGAATCCAAAAGCATAATAACAATAAATGATATATCATCATGAAATGAAAATTTCATGCAACACAAAATTAAGTGGGAATAAAATATAGTTTTAATATTATTTTGATAAAGTTAGACACTGAAATAACAATATGAACATATTATTAGCGTATTTCCATAGGAAAAATGAGCTATTGCAGTGGCCCTTATGGTAAGACCCAAGGTCGGGAGTAGCAAATGAGCACCGACCATGGTCCCCAGAACACGTTTTGTGGTGTCATTAAAAATCATATATATATATATGTGTTCGCACTCTAGCGGCCGCTTTTTAAGTCCGATTTAGTACACAGGTTGGGTGTCTACGTCGCTCGGACGAGTTCGTTAGCCGAAAAAATCCAACAATCTGAAACACGCTTTTTAACCGGAAGTGAATATTTTTTGAGATTTTTCCGACGAGAATTAATTGGTTTTTGAGTTTTTTCTACAATTATAAATGTAGGATGTTATTCTGCACATTTAGTTTTTTTACGCGGCCTTATAGCTCGCTTGGTTCCCCCAAAATCGACCGAAACATGAAATACCATAGAAGTACCCGGTTCAAAGTCATTTGGTGGATTCTACCGTTTGGTTGGCGTATGAAGCACGCAATGTTTTGTGTGTTGAAGATACTTCATATATCCGGAATGGCGTGCGAACCATTTTGCAGCTATTCAGCACCGTCGTGAATAGACCTATTTCCCAAATTGTTATTTGAAACCCTAAAACATAGGCCTATAAACTTAATTTTGGAAATTTGCTCAACTCAAGTCAGCGGTTCAGCTGCGTGGTCGAATTTTTTCATTTTGATTGATAATTAGTTACAAAGTGTAAGTATTCGGGTAAACACCAGTACCCCAAATTAAGATTTTAAAATAAATAAAAAGAAAAAACTAATAATAATAGTTAATAAGAACAAATATATTTCAAAAGAACTTAATGGAATAAAACTAACAGTCCAGACGCTTTAGATGTAACCTGATAGCAAACGGAAGTCGAAGCGGACGTACCAAATCAAATTTCATCGAACAAGATTTCATTGAACGAAATCATGCCATGTCACAAAAATTTTCAAATGTGTAAAACTGGGAAATCAATAAGATCGGTCAATATTTCAAATAGTCCAATCAAAGGAAACAGACGAACACATCTACGAAGAAGCAAAACAACACTCAAATACAATAAAAACAAACGCAAACACTGAAATGGAGAGGAAGGAGAAAATACCCTTAGTTCAACCCTCCCACACTGAAAAAACTCTATCCTTGCAGCAACACAATTAATGTTGCGGTAAAAGAAATATTTCTTTACGGGTCAGCAGGGGGTAGTTAGCTTTACTGTTAAAGTAAGCTACTGTTGATCTCTTGATTTTATAGCAATGTTAATAACTTAGTAGCAAATGTAAGTTCAACAGTAAGACTAATGTTTTTATGACATTAAGGCACTACTAACTATGTCGCAAGACTAGTTAATGTAGTAGTGAATATAAAGTAATGTAGTTATAACATTAGGTAGAGTGTTTAATACTGTAGTGTTCCTTAACTGGTAAGTTAGTTGTTATTGTCACAAAAATAATAAAATTAGGCAATAGATCTACAAAATATTACACTCATATTAGTTATTGTAATCATAAGAGTAATTGCTCTGTGTGTTTCAAGGTTAGTTGATGTAGTGGTGAATTTCATACTAATATAGTTATAACACTAGTTGACCCTTCATTGCATGGTGATTCATATATGAATCATTGTTTCAAACTTTGGTAGCACTGTGAAGGTAGCACTGTGAAATATGCCTTGAATTAGTCTAACTATATATATATTTATATACTTAAATCAAGAAATCAATTGTTTAGTATTTTTTCCTGGTTTTTTTTTAGTAAATATATATATACATAAATAATTTAGTAAAATTATGCAAAACAGCCCCAGCCGGAGACCAGATATCTAGTCATATCCCGTCAGCTTGGAAGCGAGCCAACCCCCGTTTGCTTTACTTCTCCTACCCTCAAACCACAGATATGATTAGATATCTGGTCTCCCTAGCCTAGATTCGAACCCAGCATCTTCTGATCAGGAAGACACTACGCTATCCACTAGACTAAGGCTTGATTAAAGAAAACTGACAAATTAACAATACTTCAGTTACTTTACTATCGGTTTAAATAAGATAGTTTATCAGCACCATCTAGGAGCGATTACAACAAATTTGCTCTTATTAAGTGAGTTTGTATAGTTTGTATCCGTGAGAAGTTTATAATAATTACTTAGCTCGGTTCTAAGTGAGTTTGTATAGTTTGTATTCGTGAGAGTTTAGAATAACATGTGAAAGGTCTACTATATGATATCTTACTATACCAATGTAGATAAAATATCTGTTGGTTGTGCCACATGTGAGACACTTTATAGATAAAGTTAATATTGAATGCATAAAGTTCCATATATGATATCCATTTCATTTTCTTTCTAAATGGATTATAACTTTTGTTATGAAAACGTACTAAAAAACCAAAACGTTTTCTTTTTAATTTAAGTACAGAAGATGGTAAATCCTCAAATTTAGAAACGGTCCATTTATTTTAATATACACCGTATTTATTATGGTAGTTTTTAAAATTACTGCATCTAATTATAATACTGTATTAACTTATGTATATACCTGAACTTGCCTTTAAAAATTGTAATATAATTTTGAAATCCCCATGACGTCAACAAAGATTCAGCATCGTCATCCATATATGTTGAAAAAACAAGAAGATCGACAATGAAGCACTTTAGTTATAGCTGTTTGGTGTGGTCTTTGTTGTTACTTGTTAGTCTACCGAGTACTGAAAAAAAACTGAATTCGAATTTCGTGAAAACGTGAGAAACTATATTTGTGGACAGGGTAACTTTAAAACAGGAAAAGGCTACCGTCTAAAGGATGTACAGCGGATGTAACCCAGTTTACTGCATAAATAACCGCCTTTATGCCTTTGTAAGCTAACATTGTGAACATATTAAGATATTGTTTTTATTCCGTTTTTTAAATGTATATTACGTTATATTTACCTTATAGGTACATTAACTAATTTAGTGACTGCAATAATCGCCTTTACGTATATTAAATTAACTATGACATTAACTACATTAGAGTTTACAGTAAAACTCAACATTAAAAAACCTTACAGCAATGCAAATATTTCAAGCTCTAAAGTAACCATGACATTATAAATGTTACCATGACAGAAAAACTGTTAACATTAATTTTAACTTTGCAGTACGGTTAGAGTTTGTTCAGTGCAATATCACGGCTTACCATCTGAAGATGTACATACTTTTATATCCAGATACGAAGTGGCTTCAAGATCTAACGGATGGACAGCCAAAACACAAACCAATCTATTACCTACATACCTGTCCCAACCGACTTTAAATTGGTATGAAAATTTCATCCAAAAAATCAAGAAATGAAAATAACGTGGTACAATGCAAAAAGAGTTTATAAATCTTTTCGCACCAATAGCAGTCACAAAATTTGCAAATAATATTAGAAAATAAAATTCAGAATCAAACAGTACCATCAATAAGCTTTTATTTGCAAATACAAGTGTTAGTTAGAAGAATGAACTCAAACATCGAAGACAACCAAATAATAGCACATGTAATACAAAGTTTAAGACCTGACATTTGCGAACCTATAATAACGTATAGAATAGAACACTAGATTAATTAGAAGAAAATCTAAGGAAATTTTAACAACTTAAAAAACAACCTAAAACAGCCAAACATACTAAAGAAACACGGAAAGCCGCAATAGCATGGGAACTAGACAATTTGAAACCATCAATACCATGACAGAAAAAATAAAGTAATTAATTTATAGAAATTGTACACACATAAGGGTTAGATATACAACAGAAAGACTTTAAAACAAACACATTTCAAAAACTGGATCACAGCTTAGCACCCCAATATAAACCCTACAAACCATTTTACCAACTAAATTCTAAAACCCTTCACAAATTTCAAAAATGAATATAAGACCAACAATGTTCAAAACAATGTAGGACAAAACTGCACAATGTGTAAAAGAAATAATCATACAACAAACAGATGTTTATTTCGAAAATACAACTGCAATATTTGCAAAATGGACAACCATACAAACGAAGAATGTGCTTTCGATCAAAAAGAAAAAAAACAATATATAAGTCAATGAAACTGTTTTGTATAAAAAATCAGTTTAAAAAGGAGTGAACGGTAATACTACTTTAAGTTGATTTTTTAATGATTTGAACAGAAGTTTTTTTCTTTGAATAGTCGACAAGGAAAACTTGTTCATAATTTCTTCATTAGTAATCAGCTGTAAAATGTTGCTTTCTGATGACAAGATTAGTAAACTAGAAAGCCATTCATCCTCCATACTACTTCGTAGCATGTTTTTAAAATTTTCAAGTGACTAGTCGATCTTTCAGCTGTGCAACTAGTCACTGGCAACGATAATAATATTTTTTAGAGAATAGTCAGATGAAGAAATGCCGAAAGACTTTGCAAATTAAGGCTTAATACTGTCAGCGAGCCACGAGATGGTCCCTGGAGCTGGCCGTATACAGGCATGTCCTCACGCGGTATCGAGTGTTTAGCAGGCGCAAAGGCGAGTAACGGAGACTATTTAATAGACTGACGCGATAGCGGAAAATATAACGTCATATAGCTTAGTATTGATATTGATCATGTAGGCTTATGTTAAAATGGATTTTTGTAATTAAAACAACCGATTTTTCAAATGAATTCTATTGACTAAATTCTCAACAAAATCAGCACAAATAGTAATCAGTAATGAAAAATGTGTACCTAGTAGCCTACAGGCGCTTTAAATATCATACTACATATAAATAAATTAGGTTTAAAAAATATGCAGTAAGTACAGGATGTTCTAAAAATCAAAAAGCTATAAAGTAGGACCTACAATAATATTAACCAAATTTAAGTTACTGTAAAATATTTTGTATGAATGTAAGTTTATATAGGAAGTTTACTTCTAACAGGAAGTACGATTGCTAGACGAGGTACACAACAAAATGCTACTAACAGCCAGGGCTCTATACAGCGAACGGAAGCTTGATATGACTTAAGTTATAAAAATAGACAAAACCAGACAAAGGCAGAGGAAGTATCAGACTGCCTGTATCACCACTAGCGTTTCAAAGATCAAGAAAAATAAAAACACTGCGGAAGTGGGTAATACCACCAGTTCTTTAAATAAATATAGGCTAGGGAGATTTTTCTTGCTCAAGTTGCTTTAGTTTGATTCAATCCTTTGTGCGTCTCAGTTGTTAACTAGTACTACTGTCAAAGTATTTTAATTGTTAAACCTTTGTTATCACATTTTCACCCCGTAGCAGCAGGCGACAAAATGCAAATCTAGTTTACTTTTTCTATATATCTTGTAAGAAATAAATGTAAAAAATTTCAGCATTCTAGCTTTAAGGAAAGTATAACAATTAATATTTATTGTTTTAGGGGTTGTTTAACCATTTAAATCAAAATTTATAATAACCTATGTTACTCAAAGATAGTGTAACTTTATATTAGTAAAACTATTTTTTTAATCGGTTCAGTAATTCCAGCGATTACCCCCCTCCCCCCCTACATATTATAAACAAATAAACAAAACATTTTTGCCTAATATTATGAATAATAACCCCAAAGATAAGATGGTAAATAATGTTAAATGTTCAAATCAAGTTATTTCGTATATTTTAAAACAGCACTTGTAATAAAAGTTAAAAGAACTAGCAAATCTTAGGTCTACAATTTAATAAAAACCTAACCTAAAAGTTAGAAATTTACAACTTTTAGTTAGAAATGGCAATATCTCGTGATCCGTAAGTGCTATGGAGATAATAAAAAAGCAAATTATTCAAAATTTTATAAGCTCAAAGTTTGGTATCCTGCATTTTTTGCTAAAAAAGCACTAGTTTTCTGGTTATTTAAAAAAATATCAAAAAGTACACCTTTACACGTGAATATATTAATTAATTGGACCCCTATGGATGTAAAGTTTTTTTTATGTTATTTTCACTGTCAAGAAGTTCTAAAAACAAATTTTCTGTAGGCCCGATTTTTTCTCAGGTCGAGGCTTATTTTTGCACAGAATGACTGGGCTATTAATTAGTTTTAAGAACTCTACGCGGGAGTTTTATAACTTGTTGTATAATAAATGCACAGTTGTTGTATAAAAAATGTGTTATATCAATTAAAGCTAATTTATAGTCATATTTATTATAATTTGTATTACTTGATGTTTTCTTTTATTGTTATTTGTAAGGAACATTATTACACAGTTCATTAATAATGTAATTTTCTATCGTTTTTAAACTTAGAAATACAAAAATATTATACTATACCAAACTGTTACCGTGTTTTTAAATACATATTATTAATATTATTTCAACACTACTAATCGGAATTATAATATTTTTAAAGCTGTTATCTGTTAATCTATTAAAATCCATTTAGTATAATAATTAAGTAAACGTACATACGAACAGTATATATATTTTGTTCTTTCACAGCAGTAATTGCATACATATTTCCAATAATTGCTACTAATAATGTTATTTTTTATATATATTTTAAAAACACACACACACACACACACACACACACACACACACACACACACACCGAAGGATTCCTATTTTTTACCATAATTCCACGTTCGATTTTAAATAGCATTTTTCGAATAACGATGCTGCGGACATTTACTACTACGGCGGCTCTGTACTAGAGACAGACGGCCGTGGCACATTGCTACAAACGCCTTCAAACTAAATGTAGGCAAGGACTCAGGGACCATCTCGTGCCTCGCTGACAGTATAGCCTCTCTTAATCCATTGGTCGACAGAAGATACATCATTCTCCTTTCGTCTTCGTCTCCTCAATAAAATTATATTCATCTTCTGAATCGGTGTGCAATTTTTCTTTTGATTCCTGTCCGAATGGTAGTTATCTTTGAACATTTTTTATTTCTGTCCTGGGCATAGGCGTGACCGGGGGGGGGATATAACCCCCTTCACACTTTGTTTACATTAAATTACGCTCTTAAGAGTAACTTGTTTTCAACACTTATGCAAATGTCAAGCTACAATAAATTGTCAATATATTGCTGACATTAGGTTCGGTCGATCTGGGCACTTGCACTTTATTTGATATACTTTGCAGTATAGTGTATCAAAAGTATAGCATTCCACATCCTGACCACTACAGGCAGAGTGTACAGTATTACAAACGCAAAACCACTGCTTGTTTTCTCTAGTCTCGCGCAGGAAAGTATTAGATCCATGAAATATAAAGGTCCGCTTGTTGCGCATTGAATTCGTCATATTTGTGCGGAGCACTGTAGCTCGCGCCACTCACGGTGATCCATCTCTTGTCGGTTTTTACAACGAATACTTGAATATATGGATCGGAGCGTTAAAGGTATTTCGTTTTCAGCGCGCATGTGATTATTGTTTTTCAACATATTAATTTTCCAGTGATTAAATACGGATTTTCCAGAAGCGAGTTAAATTAAATTAAAAGATTCCTACAGAAACCAAACCATTCTTCGAGATCCTCTGCAAAAGGATCATTAAAAAAAATAATATCTTTGCTGTCTTCATACCAATGGGAAAAGAGCAAGTTGAAAAACAGCCTGGGAACAGGAACATATAAGTTGTGAATCAAATAAGATATTATGTGAATCTCTTTTAATTGTCATTATCAAATAAGTTAACCCTGGAAGTCGCAGAACTGGCCTTGTTAATTCATCCCCGATTTTTGGCATTTTGTAAGGATTTTTTTCAGTAGGAATAAATCCAAAAAATTAATATATGCAACTAAAAACTTTATTGATGTAAAATTTTAAAAGTTATTAGCTCAGGAAGCAAAACATTTCCAGTCGCGGAAAACCCAACTTTAGGCCTATATAAAACGTAGAAAACATTTTTTGTAATTAAAAAAAAATGTAGTATACAATTTTATTTAAATTTAGTTCTATATAGAAGTGTATAAAAATATATAGGCTATCAATTTCAAAAACATTTTTCCGAAAACACTAGTTTTTATGTTCCTACTTCAAGACCGCTAACAAAATTAAGACTTTTTTTGAAATTTTATTTACAACATGTTTACAACTTCTCTGCAAAATGAGTACTGAATGTTCGAGGATTTCTTATGGATTGCCGGAAAAATAAAATCAACAATTCCAACGAACCAGAGGCAAGCGACGCGCACACCTTACGCTTTTTGTGACGTACAAGTGTGTACGTACCTACAGTGTAAAATTAGTGTGTGTGTATGTGTGTGTGTGTGATCCTTAGTTTATTATTGTTACTAATAACTATCTTTTGTTATTTTTCGACTTATTTTTACATGTGTTTGATGCGTTTTACATTTTATAATAAATAATAGAGATGTTAACACTTTTCTTAAAGTAAAATTAATCCAATAGGTCAGTGGTTCCCAACCTTTTATGTTTGGCGACCCACCTTCGGATATTTATCTATTTCCGCGACCCATCCCCCACCAGTGGTTATATACATATATTTTTATTACATTTATAATTAATATATATGAATTATTTATATTTATATACGTGTGGTCAATCATATGAAATAAAAACGCAGCATATAGAAAAAAAAAGGAAAATATAAATGTAAATAAATATGTACACAGCTTAGTAATAAACAAATATAGAGTTTATTGATTATTCAATATTACAAATCATTTGTCTCTAAGGCTAGTGCGACTTTTGGCATTGTTTCGACTGAACTAGTGATTCTCAATGTCAGGATTAAAATTAGAAATTTTGAGGCGCAAGTCACTTTCAACATCCAGTCTGTTCCTATACTTATTCTTGATGTGCACCAAGGTTGAAAAGGCACGCTCACAAAGATATGTTGTTGAAAAACCATTAAGAATCTTATTGCCTTTTCATATAAAACTGGATAGCTTGGCTTAACATTCAGCCAAATGAGGTCAAGCTTTTCTCCTTCAACATAGTTTTCATGGTGGAGTCACAGGACAACAATTAAAGCGTCCTCTTGAGAAAAGAAAAATACAGATTTTTTAATTGAAGACAATTATTTCAACCTTTAAAAGCCGCAGCATGTAGGTCAACCACCCTGCTTTATGGCTGTTTCTGAAAGTAATAAATTGTATTCCCACGAGAACGTAAATAGCTAGCATTTAAAATTCAGAAAACTATGTGATTAAGTGGTCTAATTAGAAACTAGTTAGAAAATTATATTGGATACTTAATTATACCAATATAATTAAGGCCATTAAAAGCACGTTAAGAACAAAAATTTAACAATAATTTTAAATATCATTAGAATATTCTTTTAACCGCTGTATTCAATCTGGAGAAATAAAACTGATAAATCACCTGAAAAAATTAAAACAAAAAAGTTAATACCTGGGCTGCTGCTAAGTTGACGTCCTTTAAATTATCCTCGTCAAATGGATTTTGTATCCACTTATTAGTGGCTGCTATTGGTGGAAAGTATCGCCTCATTTGGAATGACAAGCCTTGTAAGTGTTCAAGTATCATTTCTGAAATTACTGGATCGACTGTCAGCTCATGGAAATCCACAAATTCGTTCATTAATGGGAATGCATCGAATTTTTTTGCTTTAACCTTTTGATTCCATCAACTTTTTTAATAGTGGAATTAACTTTATCTTGAACGAAGAATCGATGTCCATCTTCTCCTTGTAACGTCAAATTGAGGATGTTCAGAGAGCTAAAAATGTCAGCTAGGTATGCCAGCTTTATCAGCCAAGTCTCATCATTGAGGCAATCGTGGAGAAAAGTTTTGGCATTTTCTTTGCCATCTTCCTCTATCTAATTGCAATAACAACCATCTAACTTCGTCTCGAAGTTCAAACAATCTGGAAAGCACCTTTCCCCGTGACAACCAACGCACTTCACAATGTAGCAGCAACTGCTTATAGTCGCTTCACATTGCATCACACAATACAGCGAACTACTTTGAGTTTTTAGATTGTGCTTTAATAAAGTTCACAATCTTTACGGCGTCATCAAGTGTGCTTTTGAGGTCTGGGTTCATTCCCTTAACCGCCAATGCCTCTCTATAAATGCTTCAGTGGGTCCATTCAACTAACGGAGCTACTTTCTTGACTTTAGCTACTAGTCCCGTATATTTTCCCGACATAGCACGAGCTCCATCGGTCGTAAACCCGACACATTTGGACCAATTAATTCCATTTTCGCAAATAAAAAAATCCAAGGAATCGAAAATGTCTTGGCCAGTTGTACTGGTCTTTAGTGGCTGGCAAAACAACATTTCTTCTTCAACTGACCCATTGAAATTAAACCTCACAAAACATAACAAATTAGCGTTATCAGCAATATCTGTACTTTCATCCAATTGTAAAGAATAAAAGTCACTTTCTTTCATAGCAGATATCAAACTCTCCTTTACGTTAACAGACATTTCGTCGATTCTACGTTTCACTGTAGTGTTGGACAGGGATATTTGACCTATCTGTTGACCTGCTTTTTTGTCAAACAGAAGTGACGAAATTATTTTTGCTCCGGGCAAAATAAGGTTCTCACCTGCTGTGTGCGGAGCACCATTTTTTGCTATTAGCAAAGACAACTGGTATGAGGCCATGGTAGTTTGTTTATTACCTTTCCCCGATGACACATTCTCCATATTCGACCGAGTTGAAAACAGTTCTTTTTTCTTACTTTGAAAAAATATCAAAGGTTTATTCAAGCATTCTGGATGTTTTGTTGAAATGTGCCTCTGAAGTTTTAAAGGGTTCATACTTTCGTTGGCCAAGGTTTAAAAACAAAGTACGCATTGGTGTGTAGGTTCTGCATCGGTACCTATAAACGTAAATCCGTATTGGAGGTATTCAGGACAATATTTTCGAAACAATTTTTTCCCTTTCTTAACATTTGACGATACATTTAACGTCATTGCTAGTAGAAGGATGACTAAGCTCACCTTCGTCAGTGGATTCCTGTTTTTTCTTAACAGACCCAGTTTTCATCCAATTCTCCATCGTTGTAAATAGTCATAACACTACTTCACTACTTTTAAACCAAAACAACGCTAGAAAAAGTATCAAGCCACTTTCGTCCGTTCTTACGCGGGCAAATGCAGTTGCCAGACCGAGAACAAGAGCCGAGTCTGGGACTGTGTGCGAGTGAGAGAGAGAGACCTGGTGGGAGAAAACCGGTCGCTCTGGTCGGGGGGGGGGGGGGGCCGCGTTGCCAAATCGTGCACGGATACTGTACGCACGGTGTCCGAGCGCGAGGGTATGATTCTACTTTTCTCATCTCATCCCTCACCCCTAAGCTTTGCACTACATATAAGAATTTTTATGGTAAAAACTGCTTATAAAAAAAATTCGTTAAAATGAAAATTGATGCTGAAGAATCAGTGAATTTCGATACATTTTCAAGAGCCAACCCGCGACCCACATAAAATCCATCCGCGACCCACCGGTTGGGAAACGCTGCAATAGGTTGTTTAAGATTGTTCAGCGTTTAAAACAGACTTATATTATTAAAATATACTTCCATAGACCACAAAAGCGCCTACTCCATTGATAAATTTAACAACTTTGGTTATTATCAACAATTTTGTTAGAAAAATGATATTTAAAATATTTCGCATTACTAATAATTGAGGTTAACTGTTTATCAGCGAGTTGTTGACTACTATTCCACTATTGAAAGTACTTTTTTGTCAATGATTATAATTTCTTTTAAGTATACAATTTTCACAAAAAAAATATAATTAAAAGATAATTGCTTGAAGTTTTTCTTAACCAGTAAAATTCTTACTATGATTTAAGTAAATTTTTAACATATTATCAATCATCATCTAACTTTTTATAAATAGGTAATTAATGACATACAATAATACAGTTTTGTACTGTTCATCTGAAACATTTTACAATATAATAATCTGCAAGCCTAGTTAATTAAGAGAAGGTCAAATATTATAAAATAGGCCTCAATCACGATTGGAAGTGGAAAAAGTACACATAGCTATATCATTTTTAAGTAACCCACTTTTGGGAAGCCTAAAACGATATTTTGCATATATTATTAAAATGTCTATACCCCCTCCCCCCGGTTGTTGTACCCCCTCCCATATGATCGTCCTTGTTAAACTTGAAAAGGTTTAAAGTTCTAATATGTTGTCCTGATCTAATTCGTAACAGTCTGTAAGATTTTAAACAAGGACAGATTCCATGTTTGTTTTTGTGCCAATTTAAAAAGTCCTTCTTGTGAAAAGAAAGCCATATCCGAAACAATTTGAAGGGTACTCTCATTAAATCTATCGTCGAGATAATTATAAATTGAGTCCAGTACCATGAAATAAATGTCTAACTTAATTCTCTGAAAATGATCTTTCACCCTTTCATCAAGAGACATTTCTTCCATGAATCGCTTTCGCTTCTTGCTTCTGCAGTTAGGCTGGGTTACTTTGTACATTTCACTAAACACTCAGAAATAGCATCTTTTACTTTCTTCCAGCCAGATTCACTTCTCATACTAAATATTTTTCGTTTAGTTTTGGAGACCAAATTAGGAGCCATGCTGTAATCAATAGTTTTGACTGTAGATTTATTGTGATATGTGCTAGTACTTTAAACAAGTCTTTTGCCACTTGCTTTGTACAGATAATGTCAAAGCCAATTGCTTTGGCAATTTTAGTAGGCCAATTGCTGAGGCTTTTGGGTGCATTTCAGAGTTTTTGTCAAGGCACAAGCTCTCCAATGTATCTTTTAATACCTCATAACAGGAATAAAATGTTTCAATAGCGGCACTTTTGCTAGATCACCTGTCGTTAGAATCTTTTCAACATTTTTTCCTTATTTTTTGTTTGACCTTTTTCCTATTTTTTTTGTAAAAACATGAGTTCTTTTGTGCCCGGACATAAAGTTGTATAACTCCTCAAGTAAATTAAATAAATTTCTCATCTAAGAACAGCTGTCCATGCTTTTTTCTACAACGAGTGTGAATCTTTGATAACAGCACCAGATGTAAAAAGCCTTTGGATATTGTTTAAGGATCAACGATTTTAACCCATTAAATTTACCCCGCATGTTCCCTACGCCATCCATGCTTTGTCCGATAATTCCATTTTGATTTAGATTGAGAGACTCTAAGGATTTGAATACCTCTCGGCACAGATTTTATCCTCTAGTATCTCCACTTGTTAACACCCTTATGAGACGTTCCTCTGGCTTACTCTGATTTGGCTGTACTCCTGTAAGATTGCTTTCATGGGCAATAAAACGAACAATTAACATAGAAAATTTCTTTTTACTTGAACCGTGAGTCGAGTACAGAACTATTGAGTATATATATTGGTTGTTTTAATATTGTTTATGATTTTTGAAACAACTGTATCACCCATAATTTTAACAATATCAAAAACATTCCTGTAAACATGAAATTTGATCCTAGTTTACAGTTGCTTGATCTTGCTTGTTCAAATTTGTTTAAGTTAACTCTAGCATCATGACTATGTTTACCCAATAGTTTGAACAATCCAACAAACTTGCCTTTCAACACATTTGAATTGCGAAAAGCAAGCATCTCTTCTCTCAGGTACCTTTAACAGTCTATAATTACTGACAAAACTTCTCGATGGTGTCGAATTAATTAATTTGTCTATTCAGATAGGCGTGAATCAATCCTTGATCCTTTTGATATATATTGGATCCTTGCAACTTTAGCTAAATTGTGATTTTTAGACTTCTCGTGAAAAACAATTTCCCGCTCTCCCCTATGTCCAGTCCATCATCTATTCCCCATACTGATCTTTCATGTGGTAAAGAAAAAAGAGTACATGGTAAACATAAAAAATCGCTTTTTTTTAACATTGTAAACAAGCCATCTTTTAGGTTTCTTGCTGTTGTTGGGTAAAATTTCATTTTTTCATGCTGGGTTGAACTTTCTGTTGCCAGTTGAAGGGAAAATAATATAAGATAAATTTTGATTTTCTAATTGAAGAGCTAAATTTGTTTCTTCAACAGAAATTTTCATATTTACAAAGGAAGCAGGATCCTTAGGATCTTGAATAACACTAACATTGCTAACACTAAGAATATCCTCAGTAATTGCTGTTTCTATTAGTAAGAGCGTGTTTGGCTCAGTAATATTTTGACTGGTGTTTGTAATTATTCCTTCTGTTACTAATAGCACATTGAATATCTCTATTTCTATACGGTTTAGCTATATATGATCTAAATCTTTTAAGCCAATCCTCTCTGGAGATGAAATATTAACCAGCCTTGTATTTAGTTCCTTGCCAGTTCTAGCCTTGTCAGATACTTCTTCGGGAATTTTGTCAAGATGTACCTTGACTTGCATTGTCAATAACAGAGATTGACCTAGAAAATATTATTACAAAATATATAGGATAATAAGTAGTTAGGATGAATACAGTAGGCAATAATATATAATAATTAGGATAATTAGGATAATAATATATAGGATGAATACAGTAGGCATATGCTTATCGCATTTAAATAATGTAGATAATGAAAGAGTAAATAAAAAATAAACACAAAAAATAAAGTAACTCATTTAAATAATTCAACATTTTGTATATTTAATTTTCCAGACATTTAGACTTAAGTTTATATTCTGTTAATATTATATTATATTACGGTAACTCTACAAACAGCAGATAACACTATAGTGTCGTCCCAGTGAGCCAAGATAGCACTGTTGTAACGTCTGATTGTATCGAATATTTCAACCACTAAATATCATCTAATCTTAATAAAACAAAAACCATTGGAACGGAAATATTTTAAACTTTAATTTTTGTATTATTTACAAATGTTTTGTAAAACGTACATTTACGTATGTAATCGTCGTTTTAAAGTCATTGTAGTTGACTAAACAGCTAACGGCGCGCGAGAAAACAAAAAGAAATGACGTACAACTTGTACCTTTTCTAAGGCCCATAACCGTTATATAAACTGGTTTTGAAATAATTTTAACGACACCTTTGGATTCGTAACGATTTGAACTTTCTAAAACTGTCTTCTAATCAGTCGTCACTCTTTTCGTTTTTAAGTTTCACTCTTTGAGTTTCTGTAAACCCTTGCAATTGGACTTTTCAACCAATGAGAAAGCACATTTTACAATCGAAATTAATTTCATGAATCGATATATTTGTATAAAGATCTTGATATCGATTTGAAGAGGACATGCTATACTTTCGTTTGATATAAGGTAAACTTGATTTTTTAGTGTTCGTAGGCTATTCGGATATTTCCATGAAATTTCAAGAGGTAAGGGTTGGCTAGGGCAGAAAATGTCGGTTTTATTGCTTCTATTATGGCTTTAGGAATTGGTTTATGGGTATAAGGCATATTATGCTCAAATTCCGCTTTCCCAAACTTACACCAAGTGTCTGGGGGTGGCGGACATAGCTAATGTGTCGGGTTTTCATCGGTAGAAAGTTTGTGGAAGTTTGTGGCCCACACAGCTTTCTTAATTTTATCTAGGTTGTCTGAATTTGCTTTGATTGCATTGCCATAGTAGTCTTGAAGCCTGTCAATAACCACATCTGTTAATCTGCCAGCTTCTTTGATAGATTTACCATCGCACAATTTCGTACTTGATAGCTTTTGTTTGAGCTTACGCAATCGACAACCCATCCTTTTTTCACATGACCTATGCACTCTAACTTTTGTACCGGAGTGTCACCGTATGGCCTACTATTACAAACCGTACTATAAGCACTTGATTCTCCATCTCTTAGAAATTTGAGATATCGAACACCTCTTGTAGCAACGGATCTTCGGCAAACAGCTGTGGCAGCTACAGTTTCCATACCTCCGCTACTCCCTTCATAATTGTTCACACATAACTGTTGGTGAGATGCTGTATTTTGTATTGCCTCACAACCACTACAATACTTTTATAAAACCTCCACATCTAAAACTTTACCAGTATCAATACTAGTCACAGTACAAGCAGCATTCTTAGAAACAAACCCTCGCTTCTGTCAAGTACCGTCGAAAACTATTGGAATATCTTCTTATGAGTTTTCGTCTATAGTCTCCTTTACTGCATTATTAATTGACTTTTGAGCATCAGAAAACAAAGATTGCTCAAAAGATTGGTGTACTTACTCACAAAAAGTCAAGGTTTAGGGAGATTCATCATCCCACACAAAATGTTTCCTGCTTCTCGTCCTTTTCCAATGCTACGAAGGCCATAAGAAAGCCTTCAGTTTATTTCAAAGGTTTGTATACCTACTGGTAATCTTTCTGAAGTCCAAAACTCAGTTCTTGATTAGCAAAAAAGGTTTGTGCATTTAAGAACTAAATTAAAAGTCAAGCCTACGTGACTTTATCCTCGTCAATAACTATTTCGAAACCGCATTCTTTGCAAGCGACATGTTTAAAAATATCAGACAAATAACCAATGACAATATGTCATTCTTAATAGTAAAACTTTGTTCTTCATACTTTTCAGAACAAGTCGCCAGTTTTCTCTTGGATGCACTAATCACTTTTGGAAGGCTAGGCCTAGGCCTGGATGTAGTTCCATTCTCATCTTTCTTGGTACGCCCACCACATCGGTACTTTCGTTTGGAAACCCACTTATTACTTCTAGGCATATTTGAATAACAATTACACCACTAAATAATATCACCAAACACTACGCAAAATAGTATAATAAAACACAATACTCTTGAAAACTAGCCTCAAAATGTAATATGTCTAGATAAATACCTTATATTAGTAGTCAGAGCAATTCTTAATTATAGTATATCACTACAGCTGTTTCGCCGATCACAGTCGGCTTCGTCAGGTGCAGGACACTTAAATAAAACACATTAACACAACACTGAACATATACGATATTAAAAACATTGTTATGAAATATTCGGAGGCTAGCTCTTCGTTAAATTTTATATTAAAATTGTCCGGGTGTGGCCACATCATTATTCGTTCGTTTCCGGACGGATACTGAAAATAAGATGGATGATAGTTAACCGCCGTGGAAGTCCATTTGTTTATTCAGAGATAAGATTATATCGTAGATCGGGTTGGCTGCGAAGTTCAATTTCTCATTAAGAAGTATGTTGGGATGTTTCTTTCGGGTGATGTATATATTATATTCCTCCAATACGTCGAGAAGGTGTCCCTTCCTCTCATTATGAATGATATCAAGATTGGTATTGATATTAGTGTAATTATGATTGGTGTTTATCAAATGTTCGGCAAAATTGGAAGTATGTTTGGAGAGATGATTTTTATGTGACGGTAAATGTTCTTTAAACCTTTGTGTAAAGGATCTGCCAGTTTGACCTATATACATTTTTTCGCAGTCGTCACACTTGAGTTTGTATACTCCACTATTGTCAAATTTATTGATAATATTTGGCTTTATCTTGGTTTTGAGGATGTTATTCAGGCTATTGGATGTTCGGTATGCCAAGTTGAAACCATGTTTACGGAATATGTTGTCTGTCGGACGGTCAAAATGTAAACTAGACAATTTTCTAAAACAAAACTAATGTGAGCTTGTGTGACCAACCTTAGACCAACATATCACTGCCTAGCAACATAATTTTTTATGTACTGTAATAAATTAAACTGACGAGCTATGAACGAAACAAACAGCATCGCCACGAGACTAAAAAGTAATTAAAAATATGTAAACCATATTTCGAATGTTGAAAACACTATGTTTTTGGTACCAAAATATTCAGAAAAGTCCAAACTTTAGAGTTCCAAAAAAATTCTTTTATATTTTAAAACCTCTGTCTCCCCTTAAAACAACAGCTGACTATTTCTTGATAAAAGTCTCTATACATATCAGGAATATAAGATGGAAGCTTAACCAAATCTGTGATCTTAGTTTTTTTAATGGGCACTTTCCCATCAGTTTAGGATAGTTGCTGTGGATGCTGAGCATGTTCTTGAGAGTTGTGTGCAACGCTAAAGGTGTGTTTTAAAATGATGTCAATTTTATTGCTGCAGATAATAGCACCTGGAAGAGCTTTTTTATAGATTAAATGTGCCAAAGAGCTAAGACCAAAGCGAACTTTTACTTCTTTATGATTACCTATGTCGGGGGCAACTGTCTTCAGAAACTACTGTTTTCTTTTAGTAAGTTTGCCACCATTTCTTAAATTTAAGTATTTCTAAGGTATCAACTTCCTTGACTGTAAGATTTCTAATTTACTGCTTTGTAAAATTAAATTTCGTACTCTTGCTACATCGTATAACCTATCATATTTCCTCAGTTCCTTCTTTATGGTTGCGAAATCCTTATCGCAAAGGAGAAAGAGTGTTTCTTACGGGATAATACTGTTGAACTCTTTCAAAATGAGTATTTTGTGTAAAAGCAAGTAAAATTATGGCAAGCGAGTGGTTCTTGTTCTGCCCGGAGCATTTATCTGCAAACAGTCGCAGCTCAGTATACTTTGGTGACACATCTTTCAAAGAGTCATTTAAAAAGGGTGCAGACTTTGTTAGGGCCTTTACTGGCGAAGTCCTCATGTAGTGTCGTACATACAAAACACATTAAAATGGCCTCATAAAAATGTTATAGTGAATAGGAATTCGTGAAATCGGTGCATTTTGCATAAAATCCATACATGAGGCTCATCTTTGACATCAGCTTCGTGTTTTAAAACATTATAAAACATTTTAGCTTTTCTCTTGTGGACCATAATCCTCGCGGCAGCTGCTCTTTTTACATTATCACTAAGATGTGGGGATTTAAATTTTATCCGTAGCTCTTCACATGTTGAGGTATCAGTGTGTGATCTGCCAAAAATAAGTTGTAATTACTATTAAAAAACTCATTGAAGTAACTGCACTTCAAGCCATGATATTTGTCTTTCAATAGGCGGTAAATAGAAGCAACAGATAGCCTAGCATCTATTACAGTTTGGTTTTTCCGGAGTAACGAGGCTCTTTGGGTTGGAAACTTTCTATGTGGTTTCTTAAAATCTCTCTAGATTCAGGAGGAAGAGTGTTAGCACTATTTGACTTCCCCGTTTATCTTCTGAAGTTTTGCTTTCTAGAGCTAGTTTTCTCAGCCTTTTCTCGTTTGTCTGTTATTGAATGGATAGACAAAAAGGCTTTGTAACAAACCTCGGTCCTCTTACTTCCGATAACAACAAAGTAAGTGAACGTGCTATCTACCTTTCTATGTTCTTCCTTCCGAGGACGGCGGCATTTTACATGTGTGCTTCAATTAAGGATTTGATGTGTAAATCTTTCTCATTTTTAGAGGACAAATCATGAACTCGTTTTAATACATCTATGGCCTCATCCTCCAATATCCGTTCAAAGCGTTTGAGCCTCTTGCATCTTCAAAAATAACAGATGAATTAAATTATATTACGATAGTTTAGTGACAGCCGTTCCTTTTATCTCCATTTTAATAGGTATAAGCAGAAAGGATAGGCTCATAATTTGTTATGGATTAAAATTAGTTAATAGAGAGTATTCTTTTAAACTATAAAAATAGTGCATTACTTATATTCTTTTTTAACAATAAGTAATTCTTAGCTGCAAAGGTGTCCTTCTGCCAATGCTAGTACAAGCCGACCTCTGTAATCTTTCTACTCTTCTTAGACCAGTCAATAGAGCAAAATAAATGCTAATTTTGTTATTGAATTTAACAGCAAGCGACACCCACAGTGACTTTAAGGCTAGCACCTAAGTATGTAACATACAAAAACTATCAGGCAATAAGCTTTTGAGCAATTTTTGTAAACAAAAATAACAATAAATTAGGACTTTTTGGGGTTTTTCGTTGATATTATAAAATGTTATGAATGCATCACGATTCTTCCAATTGGACATTTGTAGAGAATTAAAAAACCTACAAAGTGTTTTTTTATAGACCCCAGTCGGACCATTTTCCACCGAGAAGTAGGGAAAACGCTTAAAAATTACTTGCTGGAAAGGCAAAGGTCCTGGGTTCAAATCCCGGTCTTGGTCCATGTTTTTTCATTTGTAATTTAAGTAAAAATTATTATTTTTCTAAATTCATAACTTTGTTAATTTAAAATATTAAGGACAGATCTGTCGGAAAATTATTGTTATTATGTGTACTTCAAACAGGCGAAAGATAAAATGTTTCGCATAAATAGTTTTCCCTTAAAATTAAGTATAAATATGAGACTGAAGTCCTTGTTGCATAGAAACATCAAGCTATAGGTACAGTTTTCGCTTTTAACTCAATTTTGAAAAAAAAAAAACACTGAAGCCCTTTCTGCATGGACCAATTCAAATGCTTTCCTATTTCCTTCTAAACAACCCATCCTTACAACGCTCGCACGTAAGCTCGAACGAGCAGAAAGCACATCAATTAAGGCCTAGACTACTTACACGAGAATACAAAACGCCGCTGGTAGTACGCGGCAAAATGTGATTACATTACTACATGAAGCCGACAATCGGCGGCGGATTGAACGCGAGGCTTTGACTACACGAACGTATAAAACGCCGCAAATTGTCCGCGCACAATGTGACCACCATTTGGACCATTGTTTTAATCTATCAAGTTCCAATATGGGACACGATACAGGTCGGATGTGTTGCTGGTATGCTGATGTTTTGGCTGTTTTTAAGAAGAAATGTCTTACAAAGAGGCATTGTGGTCACACCCAACATTATAAAGCCGTTTGGTAACAGGGCAGTTTCAAGTAATGTTTAATACACATAGAATGTACCCAGAGAAATTTTGGTATGAGTTAATATTGACAGACAATATTGCAGGTAAGTTGTCTGTCAATATTGTGAGTTTGGTTGAGGGGAAGTATTGAGCTAGCCGAAAAACTTGTTCTAACTCTGAAGTAAGTTTGACTCAACGTAGAAAACACTCCAGTAAGAGGAAGGCGGTACCAAAGCGCGGGAGACCACACGTTGCCGCTACGTTTAGTCCGGCGCGCCGATGATCCGCGTGCGTATTTTACGTATCAAGAGGCATACGATCTGCCAAACGCTCAAATTTCGCGTTTTCACCAGGCAGACAAAACGCTTGTGTAGTCCGCATAGTAAGAAGCTATTGGTACTGAAAAAGGAAGCAGGCGATCGGCGGCGTTTTGTACGCTTGTGTAGTCTAGGCCTAAGGAGACAGGCCACTGCCCGTGTACCGAAGGAGTAAACGACATCGAACAGCTCGTCATACGATGGATTGTAGCTATATTGGCACAACTTGTCCGTAGATCACTGACCACTCGCTCAACAACATTTAGAACACCAACAAACTCTAAACAACCGTTCTCGGGTAACCAGCTTAGAAACTAGTAAAACTAATAATTGATGAATGGACTCGCAAATGTATGGTGTGAGAGGGTGCGTGACTAATAGCCCAGTCAATAAAGGGTTTGAGTTGGAACTAATTAGTGAAAAGCTGATTTTTTTCATGGATGTTAGATGATTATATAAGGAACATTTTCTGAAAAGTCCCCGCCCCTCCCCCTCTTGCTTCCCCCCCCCTATTCCCCCTTAAAATTCACTTTTGAAAGACTTCTTTATTTTGTCAATATCTAAGAGATAAATAGTGATAGAGTCATATTTATTTCGATATTGTAATCTTACAATATTCTCTATCAAAAATATTAATAGCTTTTAAGCTATAAAATAGTTATTTGCCGTGTATTTTTAAATTTAATGTAAAAATTTTACTTTTCTATTAAAATAATTACATGTTTAGCTATTTTTTATTAATATAAGACAAGTTATGACAAAATTGCTCAAATAAAACTTTTAGGGTATTTTGAAATATTTAAATGATATAAGTTTTATAAATGTTAAGTGCAGCCAGTTGACATAATCGGACTGACAAAGGGAGACGGCGCGAGGCGCACGAGTCCTCGCGGGCAGGATCAGCGCGTTGGCATATCAGCGGTCAATCTGCAGCAAAGGCCCATTGTTTGAACTTGTATTTTTATAGCTGGTCTAATTATGGGTATTACGCTGGTAATATTGATGTAAACATTTATTTTATTTTTTTATTTATATTTATTTTTCTGTATTTACTATTGCACTGATAAAAACACAATATTATTTCTTTCAGCCCAGCCAATAAAGGGGGAGAATAGGCCTTTGTTGGAAGTAATTAGTGAAACGCTGAAATTTTGTTTATAAAATTGCTGATGTTTTTTATATTAGGAGAGCCAGTTTTGGTTCGGGGGATTATTCCTAACCCTAAGTTATTAGGGCCGTTCCATTAACCACCACCTATGAACCCGTCGTGTCCCGGACTGGCTAAAACCGGCAGGTTTCAAGCAGCAGAACATGTTATGTTTACTGTCAAAACACCATCACGGACCACCCACCCACCACTCAAATTGATATTTACAATATACTAAAATTGTTTGGGATATATGCAATACTGGCACATAAAATAAGAGTGTTTCAGTTTTATATAAGACAGTGTAAACATTCTTGGTACTGTTTTAATCCAATTCAGTCTCGTCATGATCATCAATGATTTCATCTACATTATTAGGACTGTTATCACAGGAAAGCCCATTACAGTGCTCACACATGGCTGATCAGTTAAGTCCTACTTTCCGACACCCACAATATTTAAGACAAGATGTCTTACAGCTGCAAGACACAAAGTGAAGAAGGTCGTCAGAGGCAAAAGCCTTAGAACTTAGTTTTGGTGTTAAAGTTTTCCTGTAAACTCCATTTTCTTTTATCTTTTTCATCTTCCAGCCCCACTCTGCAGCATCCATCTGTTACCAAGCCATGTCTGCACTTGCAAATAAACCCTGAACAAATGCTGATGAGCAGCTTCAGTTGGGGGAAGCTTTGCGAGGTCGAAGTTTGACCTTAGTTTAGATTTTTTTGAAGTTTTGTGAACATGAAGTAACGAGCTTCATTGAGGTTTGTGTGCTTTCTCTGTCCATATAGATTTAAGATTAAATTTTCCCCGTTTGTTTTTAGTTCTTCTTTAGAAGCATCTTGACGTATAAAGACCGACGCTTGTGTTTGAGCTTCCTCTGACTTTTGCACAATGTCCTAAGATTTTATTTTTCCCAGACCAAAGAAAGAAGATGTTGTGTCACAACCTGTTATGGCATAAGCAAACAGCATAAGCTTCCTTTTGTCGTTCAACTTATGGATGATTTTGGAAATACTGTAATACACTTTTCCATGTAACCGTTTAGTTACCGGTTTGCAAAAGTAAATTGCTGGCCTGATGCATGAAAATATGGGAGCATTTCAGTTGTGCACTTTAAATGCATGTGCCAGTCTCCCGCTGATTAGTGACGCCATGTGACGCGCACACTCCCATTGAGTAAAACATGTTTATTAAGTGTCTGGATAGGTGAAAGAAATGACCTAGGCCTTACTGCAGATACTATTGCATGATTTATAACAAGGGATTTCTTATCAACTTGCTATGATTCGGATAAGCTTTTCTTTTTTGTAACATGTGATGTAAACATTTTAAGAGTCTCGGGAATGAGATTTTCTCCACCGGATTTATTTGCTTCTAAATCTGGATACGAACTGAAATCATAGCATTTCCTTTGTATGACTTCTCTTATAATCGAGGCCGCCGCTAAAACAATCCTCTTTCTCTCTTCTTCTTGATCAACAACCCTATTTTTATACCATTGGTCCATAATTTTATGCACATTGTCAGTAAGACAAAAAACACTTTTTTTCCAGAAAGGTTTGTTATTGTTAGTCTTTCTTTAAAATGTTCTTGAAGGAGATTTCTTAAATGCTTGTCAGAATAAACCTCACCTTCATTGGATACAGTTTTGAAAATGTCCTGAACTTCTTTTATGGTGTATTGGCACTCATCATTGTTTTCTATGTAATTGCAGATTTTAGTAAAGGTAGAAGCTAATTTGGTTTTCGGCCTACCTTTTTGTGTTTCAATCGGCTTAGATTTCATAAATTCTGTATAGCAATGTCTGTGATAACGCGCTTCTGCTGCTACCAAATCGATTGCACTTAAAAGTCGGACTTTTACAGTTTCGCCCCGTACATCACTTCTAATGTTGCACTTTTGTAAAAAACTGTCTTTAAATTATATTGGTGTTACTTTGTAAAATGCTTTTCTATACTGAGATGGAGTTTTAGAGATATGATTTGCTAATGTTCCACAAATAAAACAGCACATTTTAAAATCAAAAGTATCATGATGGGTTCTACGAGTAACTCCAGTTGTTGACGTACTGGGTTCATTGTTTTGTTCCTCTAGTTTCTTAATAGCTGCTTGAATACTCGAAGGTGTATTGTTGCCTACATGACTTATGTAGTTTGATAGTACTCTTTCCTTGTAGTTTTTTTATGTAAACTATCTTTTCTTTTATTACTAGCTTCGCAAATAGCATCAATTCCATTTTTTACAACTACAATATCCTTGATAAGTTCGCTACCGCAAATTAAGCAAATCAAATCTGAATCATCCATTGTTCAGTTATTCATAATAATAACTTTCGTAAAAAAGTTTTGAAAATTAGAAAGAAAATTATAAAATTAAACACTTATTGTAAAGTTTTAAAATATTTTAAGTATATGCGTTTTAAATATACTGTTTTTAGATTAGATTCCATATAGTGTGGATTTTACAAACTGGACATATATTATTAGCAAATCAGGTGTTGTTGGTTATAGTTTAAGTTATTAATTCATTATATATGTAGGATAACAAATAGAAGATACAATATCAATACAATGTCTTATGTATTGTATTATTTTTTATGTTAAAAACCGGTCTGTGTTGTTTTTAATATGATACGAAAACAAATAAATTATGAATATGAAACTAATTTATTTCTAAAGAAAACAATACCATAGGGTTACCTTGTGAAAACTCGGTAAGGAATCATAAATAAGTAAAATAATAACCAAATGTAACTATGTAAGTTATTAACACTGTTAACTCACTAAATTTGTCAACTCACTACTATGAAACATCCGCACTTGACATAACTTCCCACGAAAACTGTAGTAGACGCAAGCAATATTCCTTAAAGGGAGTGGGGAAGTGGAAGCAAGAGGGGGAGGGGCGGGGACATTTGTGTAAATACATACTCCATTACTCCTCTTATATTATTCTAACATCTGACAACAAAGGCCTTTTTTCCCCTTCATTGACTGGGCTATAAGGAGAGAGGACGTTGGGGAAGAGTTTTACACGAGAGAGTACGTTTAGTGCCGTTTAAGAAGATTTATTGGAAGTTTATTCATCTGCCCCAACAAGCCTCATAACTCTAACCTCCGTAGTGGTACAACATATATTAGAACAAAAACTAACATGACAGACCCAGGCTTACTAAATACGTATTGATATCACAATTCAAATAATCCGCTAAATTATAAAATGGGTGCTTTTTCAGCCAACCATAAAAAGTATGTTATAAATCATCATTTGACAAGCTTCGAAAAGTGTCAGGCATTTTATTGAACAATTTGATTCGTACAGCTAAATGATAATTCTTGAATTTATTCAATCTATGTCTTGGTTGTTCAAGAATATAACCAACTCTTGTATTATAATCATGAATTAATCCTCTAACTGGATACATTTGTAAATTATTCTTTACATACATTACTACATCAAAAATAAATGTTGATAACAATTAAAATACCGGTTTTAACAAACAGTGGCTTGCAGTGTTCTAATTTATCCTAAGTTTATTAATATTCTCAATGCTTTTTTTTAAGAATTAAAATTGTGTGAACTCCTATCCCATTTTCCCGAATAAGAAGTCCTCATCTCAAAATACTTTCAAAGAAAGCAAAGTATGCCATTTTTAAATATCCAAACGTTACTTGACTCTTAAGATTAACTAATAAATAAATCATCCTTGATAATTTTGTCTTAACATGATCTATATGCACTGCCCAGGAGAGCATACTATCAATTTTGATACCAATCAAAGTTACAACTTTTTCATATGCAGGCTTATAACTATAATTATATTTATTTTGTAGAATGACTAAAACGTTTTGAGTTTTTTCTTCATTTAAAAACAGTCCATTTATCTCAAACCAGTCATTAAATTTTGCTTCGTTTAAAACACTAGCTGCTGCATTATTCAGTTGAAAAATGTCTTTGCGAAACAAGTAAAGAAGTGTCGTCCGCATAAATTGTTGAGGAACATGAAACATTTAACTTAAATCATAAATTAAAATAAAAAATAAGATTAGGCCCAACGCCGAACCCTGTAGAACGCCAAGAGTAGTATTAATTGTTTTTGAATGTCTGCCATTTACATCTACAAGCTGTTTCCTAACTATTCCTGTACTATATTTATAACTTGTACATTTTTAGGTTACTTTATGCATTGATATTTCTAACGAGTCTAATCGTTTTCAGTATCAGCATTGCATTTAATTGATACTAAGATCGTATCACAATTGATAAAAGTGTAACAGCAAGTTTCTTGTTAGGCTATAATTTCAATCTAAGTATAACAATCTGTATTCCGATCAAACTTTTACAGTTATGTAAATAAAAGAATTATAAGAACGATAAGAGAACTAATAAACTAGTATTGTTATGGCTGTAAATACTTGGAATGACTGAAGAAAAATAGTAAATATGAATAAGTAAACACAACAATGGTTACGTAAAATGTAGTAAACATTTTAACCTGATTTAAATGTAGGTTAACAGACTACTGACTGTTGTTTCTGGATCTTTATTGGACGTAATGACTGGAATTAAATAAATTATGGCAACTTTAGTAAATAATGAGTATTTAAAATACAAGCGCATTGCTCTTATTGGTTTTATTACAATTATTTCAAGTGTGCAAGCAGGTGAGTACATTTTTAAGCTCTGTTTTAATGTACCATGCATGTCTGAGGTTTGGTTTTAAATTCGCCTTCTGTTATATTCATGTATATACAGAACTACATGATATTAATATTTATCAACATTTTGTTTTAGTAAGTTATTTACCTTTTATTTTCACAAAAAAGTGTGCATTTAATTTTTAAGGTAGACTTTGTAAAACTTTAAAACAAACTCTATGTATGTCCGGGAACCAAAAAAATTAATGAAATTGCTTTCATATTTGTTGCTGAATGAAACATATATTGGGTCAGTGAAAAAACTCTGTGGTTTTCTGCTGACCTGCAAAACTCCCACAATAAAATTTCGCAACTGCATACTCGCTTGATTGATCTAATTTAAATAAGTAATCATACATAATTGGTGTAACTTCATTAGCTCCTCTTTTCCGATCCGCTTTCCCCATAAATAGCACCATTTTTTCTTTGTTAAACTTAAATTCTTGTATGCATATTTACGAGACCTATGTGGGCATTCAAGACTTTCTGCATAACGAAACTGACCAAAATAAATTGATCTTTTCCGCTTTTTCTTGATTTTAGTTTAACACGTCCTTTTCCCGACAATGTCTCTGGTAATCATCTTCTAAGGAGAATTTTCCTTCTACCGGCAATATTTATAGTGTTCGCGAAGAATGAGAACTTATAGTGTATCTTTCTTCGGAGAGAGGATGCCATGTTGTACATATTATTCCAAATATTTTTAAGACATTTAGAGAAACACAAATATAATAATTTTCTTTACAAAAAAGTTGATATTGTTTGTAAAAATATTCTGTAATCTCTTCATAGACTGTGCCATGTAGGCTTACTTCTTATTTGTGCTGGCTCGACAATAACGAGAAAGAAGAGCTGGTAAGTTCTGAATACATGTTCTGAATTTGCTTCTCGTGTTCTATGAGATTTTTTATTCGCTGGTGAAACTTTTCTTCTGTGTTCAGGTTTTGATGTATTGATTCCACTTCTGTGTTCAAGAGAGTAGCTTAGTAATTTGTCTAAGTGTAGCAAGTGATACTAAGTGAAACTGTTGACATACATATTACTTTTTGGTAAACAATATATTTTAGAACAGGTTCTTTTCAGAGCTTCTTTATCACCCACAACTTTATCCTCCTTTTGTACTTCTTGTTCTTCGCTACAATTAAGTAGAAATCTCTTTGAGTCCTAGGATTAGAAAGACTCCAATATTCCTTAAATAAATTAATTCTGTCTTCCTTATTAAAATTTGTTTAACATCCATTTTGACATTTATTATGAACACAAGGGTTATCAAGTTATCTTTAATTTATTTTGCAAGATATATTCATATTAAATTCCTCGTTTTCCTTCATATTCTAAACCCTACTTTCTGTTTGTTTCTTTTTATTCGATTACATAGATGTTTTCTTTTGTTAAGTTTCCCTACTACGTTACTTTCACCACTATCCGACTCATTATTATGTAATAAAACCTGGTTACATACCTTTTTATGTCTACATTCCTAATTTAGTCCTTATACGATGGGAAAATCGATTTCGGAGCTCACGTCTCCATTATCAAGTCAAATATAAAAACACTTGAACAGAAATTGTCATATTACACTTAACACAACACTTACTTCACAAAACAAAACACTCAAACGTTTAAACATGCGACAATAAGTATAATACATCGTTGGACAACGGACGCGACTCGATTGAATGCAAAGTCGGAACTTGTTATCATCCTACCCCCGTTTGACAAACTGCAGAAGTATTTAGTCTTGTTGGTTTTCCACGCTTGTATGAATTAATGCGATCAATGGTGTTGAACAATACATTAGAACAATATTTAAGTTTGTCGTTGAGAACATTTTCCGATCATTCTTAAATGCATTATATGTATGTAATTCTTCAAGAGTGTCCATAAATAAAGATTTTTTACATATATTTAATATTTCTACATTGGTTTGGAAGCTCTCAATGTTGTACAAGGTTCAGCGAACTTTGATTTTTGTATTCCCATGGTGGATTTTGTGATGTGTTCAGAATATCTTCTTTTTTTTTAATAACGGCCCAATGTAAAATTTGGGACAATCGGAGCATTTTAACTTATAGACACCGGTTAAGAGTGAATCTTGACTATTTTCGAACATAAAAAGGTATGTAACCAAGTTTTATTATCCAATAACAGATCCAGGAGGCAAAACGCTATAATGTATCATTATTATGATTAATATAGTCGGTTATGTCAGTCAATGGTAGCAACAAATTTGTGTCTGTTAGTACAAACAACACATATACAAGTAGTAGTATATTTGATTCGCCAATTTCATCAAGACAGTTTGTTTGGCCCAGACCACTTGTTCGACCAGAAATGTCAGTCGGTGGTTAGTAACTGTTCTGAGCTTGATACTGTAGTATCTGGTCACAAAAGTGTAATTAACGTAATCTTTTAGGCCTACGCTAATTGTGTGTTCAGGCAGGTCAGAGCTAACCTGATAAGATGGAATTTCAATTACAATCTATATAATAAAAATGAATTGCTGTTTCTTTGAAATCGCATCAATTGAGAACGGCTGGACCAATTTGGCAATTTTTTGTTTTAAAAGTTCGTAATAGTCCGAACTAGGTTTTTATATAAAAAAAATTTGAAAAGTTTTCCGAAAAAGTTTCAAATTTTGAAAAAACTAAACAGCCTCTTTTGTATGGACTCAAGACCATAGCGCACAAAAACAGCTGTTCGTATAAAATGCTTAGTAACACATGTTTGTTTACATTCATTACCATAGCAACTTTAGCAAATTTATAATCAGTTTATTATTCTTCAAAACCAATAGCTTTTTAGATTAGATTGACAAATTAAAAGCAAACACAAACAAAAATCAATAAAACATGCTTAGACCTACTATATTATAATTCAATTTAAACATCGGTTGTTACATATTATTATAAATAAAACAACTGTTATGGATCAAAAACTGAACATAATTTTAGGTTAGGCCTACAATGAACCAAAACACTTTTATTTGCAACCAATTTCTCTAATTTAGAATCGGGTTATTATTCTTCAAAAACCAAAACAGCTTTTTTAGGTTAGATTGACAAACAACACAAACAAAAATCAACGAAAAATGCTTACTGTATTATAATTCAATTCAAACATCGGTTGTTACATATCTATTTACTTACATATATGCTGTTTAAAATATTGTTTATATAAATTGTTTATAGAAATTGTTGACATAAACACCATTTGCAATTCAATAACTTAAGTCAAAAGAATGAAATTTGATAACTAACCTTAAAATTAAATAAAGCAATAGCGAAGCATTGCCGGGTCTACTAGTTACTTAATATTTATCTCATTTACATTACAAATAGTAATAGGCCTATTTGGTAAGTTATTTGAAGTAAAGCCTATACTTTCAGTATTGTTTAAGGCCTATGTAGGCCTTACAATTACACTGATTTGCTTAAGAGCAATTCAAAATCGGTTCATCTTTATCATTAAGTTGTATATTATTATTACTTCCACTCGTATTATTGTCTTTATTTTCATTACTAAACTTGCCGTCATTAACACTAAGTTGGTTAGATTTAACGGCCAAGTGTAACAGATGTTTACCTGTACGTTAAGGCAATTTTCTATTCATTTTATTTCACAAAATACGAAATATAAAATTCTATAGTAAAAGAGAGACTAACAACAGAACTAATAAAAGAAAACTGATACCGCATAAAAACACAAAATATTGGTCTTTGGCAATACCATATGACATGACATTAAAAGATATTTTTTCAACAGATTAGAACAAACATGTGTTAAACAATAGAACCAATCAGAGATAATAAGGGAACCAATACTGTTTCTGAAATATTTAGTTTAATGATTTTACTATAGATAGCACTAGTTCATATAATAGTTTTGAAATCAAATAATTAACATTATGATCACTAGATAGCACTGTAGCTAATAAGAATCAATGTCATTATGTATTATGTAGTACACTGGACAGTGGACATGTTATAAAGCATCCTAACCCACATTAAAAAAATAAAGGCATGCTTCGCTACCTCAGCCTAATCCAAGACATGGTTTAAGTGTCAAAGATATGGACAAAAAAATTGAAGATGTGTGTGCTTGTTGTGGAGACAAACATCTTGAAGAAGGGTCTAAACGCCAATAAATGTACGCACATTCCAGGTATCATAAATGCCCAAAATTCTTTGCGAAATGACTATATTATTAAGATAGCAACATGGAATAAGTTTAGCTTTCCAGAAGCTAAGGAGCAATTTAAATAACACTCTTCTTCTGCTCCAGGAATGCAATTTGCAAAGGTTGCCGCCAAAACTGCAGGGTTGTCCAAGTGCTCATCTTGTTAACGTGTGTTTTAGTATCATTACAACTAATCAACCAAAATCAACTTGTAATATTGAATATTCTAGTTGCTCTGTTAAACAAATTAAAGACTTAAACAACGGGCAAGCTCTAATAAATTAGCAATTTCTAAACCCCCGTCTTGGCCACAAGGTAAACCTAAACCTCTTCTGCCATGGAACCAACCTTGAACTTTTTATAGATGAAGATCAGTCGAGTCCTATTAGTTTACCCCTCATCCCCTCTCATGAGTGCTCGATATCTTTCCCCCACAGTATCTTTTTTCTCGTGGTAAGTCATATGCGAGTTAAGTTTTATCAATCATCCGGCCGACATACACACGCTCTAAGACACAGTCTTAATCCATTTCTACAACTGTAGACTCTTTTACTGTAATCTATACCAGAAGAACTAAACACTTCAACCTTCTCCGGTTTATCTGTTGTAAAATTAACTATTTATTAAATGGCTTTAACAATTTACAAACTCATTTTTCATAAAAAAAAACTAAGATTATACTACCACTGAAAACGTGATATTTCGCTTTTGAAAATCACAGAGCATAGCTTTTCTGCAGTGTATGCTCTTTTATATTTATTTAAATATTTTCAGAGCCGAAAGCATTCATTTCCGTTGGAGACACTAATATTTACTTATTAAGGAAAGCAACCAATTTAAATTTATTTTTCATATAGTATTTATGGAGAATAATTTATTTGTGCAGAAAATGGGAACACGACTGACTTCATAGGAGCATATTATAGCCTGGATGATGTGAAAGCGGCACTAGCAACCATTCAGGTGTGTCATAATTAATTGAATTGCTTCACAACTTTACTTCTATGTGTATATACTTCGCATTATGTAAGACAACGAGTAACTCGTTGGTCTATTGACTGTCGATACTATTACCCATCGACGAATCAATCAAATAACATAAACGTTCGTTTGTATTTTCATTTATGCAACTATTTCGAACTACTGTGCAAATTGATTAACACACCCTTATTGTTGTGAAAAGTAATTATTTTTTGTTACATGGAAGGTCACTATAGCTGTTTCGTCTCATGTGGGGTCATCATCAGGTGTTAGCAATCGTGTTATAAAAAATACACAATAAATTACAATTACATCTTTACAATAGTTACATACTGATTTAGTACATGTCATTGTTTCAAAACCCCAAACTTTCTCTTGTAATACTATTGGACAACTACATACATTTCGTAGATATTAATCTGCCGCGTTTGACAGTTGGACTTGTATTCTTTCAATTTAACAGTATTGTTTAAAATGTTCTAATTTTATAATACGTAATCTATCTTGTTTACTAGTGTTATACGTTTTGTTTAACATTTAAAAATAAACACCTTTAAATAATGTTTCCCTAAAAGAGTTGTTGCTATTTCAAACTGAATGTAGCCCCTTTGTCTGCGTTAATTAAGTTAAATAATAGCAGATAATTTTTGAAAAAACTTTTGAATTTAAAACTAAAAATATTTCATTTTTGGTTATTATAGCCCTGAATTTTATTCAATTGCATGATTGAAAATATATCAAAGAATTTAGCCCAACCATTTGGATAAAATTATTAGGTATGTAAATGTAAAATTATTACATATAATAAAATCAACGGCATCTGTTTGTGACGGCATCAACTGAGCACTGCTGAACTTATAGCGGGGTTTCAGTCATTAGACGCAGCATTTCTTCGGGAAGCTTTAGAAGAAATTTACATTCGAAAATGTCCATTTATTCAAAAGTTGCGACGTCATTAGTGACCAAAGACGATTTCGCCCTCTTTTTTGCACGTTTCTGCTTATAACTTTAGACTGGTAGCGCCTATATTCAGTTCGCCGAGTTCTTTGAAATGGCCGCTGAATGGCCGCTGTAGGATAATTAGTTTAGGAGTTATAACACAAAAAGTGTACATTTTTCTTAAACTTTTAAATAAATTGGTCTAGGATCCAGGTCTCTAAATTTAATATTATAGTACAGTAAGTATACCTTAATACTTTTCCTTCTGTGGCCTCTTTTTGTTATTTTATTTGCGTTTCGGGATATCTATCCCATCATCAGAATCTCTCGCAATAATTAAACACACACAAACTCATAAAACAACACATTTAAAATACTTAAAATACCGTTAATAGGTCCTTTATGGGTACCGGATGTCGACTGCCTCTCAAAGACTTAGGCCTGCCGCACACCATATTAGACAAGACAAGACGTCGAATATTTTTTTTTATAGGCACGACGTCTAATTCGGTGATCACGGGGCATGTCAGTGACGCTAATCGTGACCAAAAGGAGGGAAATCCAAGTTGTTTTGTTCCCGCTTATTTGATTGTGACAGAAATGTTTAGTTAAAGGTAGCACAGTTTACCATGGAAAGTGAGGATGATGTTGTGGAACTATATTCCAATATGCCCTGCCAGTTGTCCAGGAGTAGACAGAGGACAATCGACTGGGCGCACTGAGGCCCCCACCACTCTATCAAGACAGTTGTCTAGACAATTATCGCCGTGTGAACGTTGTAAGGCTGTAGATCTCTCGTTTTGGGCCAGTTTGGCTTTTTCAGTCGAGACTACTACGTGTGTATTTTTAATTGTTTATTTTAACGTTTTCTGTTGTTTACTGGAAAACTATGGCTCCTAAATTGAGTGATGATTTAAATTTTTAACTCGTGGCGTTATATAAGGAGCATAGGTGCCTGTGGGATCAAAGAGATGAATTATGTAACTATTTCCTGTAGAAAATGAACTATTTAAAAAAAACTAAATAAGGTCGTTTATAGAACAATAGGTTCTTAAGTGTTAAGTACAAGTTGTTATTATTACGTTAGTATATTTGAAAAGAGTTATATAAATTATATGCAAGAGAAAATTTGTATATTTATGGTTAGTAAAAAAGATACGATCAAATTAATCAGTATCAAACAATTAAAATCCATAAAATTAACTTTTAAAAAAACTAAATAAGGTCGTTTATAGAACAATCGATAGTGTCACTTCTAATTTTAACTTAGGAGGCAGTGCTTTCCTCATTATTGTGTCTTGTTTAGATATTTTACTTTCAACAAGCTGCAATAGTTCATCAAAACATGCTTATATTAAAATAGATCCCTCCATTCGTAATTCTTTTGCCAATTGTAATGTCACTCCGTGACTGTCTCTTTTCTTTTTTTTTTCAGGCGGAAAAATGCATTTAGGCAGACCTCTCGTTAGAGAAGGTACTGTGGGACTCAACCAGAACAAGTCTGGCATGGCAATACCCACTAAAAGACCGCCCTCCCCCCAAGTAAGGAAGTCACTCTGGCTCCGAACCCAGTCAAAAGAGTGTTTCAGCTGACCTCTCCTCTTTTCAAAAGCAATTTTCTTGTTCATTACCTCTTCTTATTTAACTCTTCGTAGAGAACTTCGCAAGTCTCGACGACATATTTCAGACTCAGACAAAGATACTCACACATTACTTTCAATTCATCACGGGACACAACAGACGATGAACACTCCGTCATTTTTCGTCACCAACTGCCGTGGCAATAGTTTCGCCGTGTGAACAAGTTCTCATTCAATTGGACTTACCTCAGACATTAACGCAACCGGCCCAAGACAACTGGCTCCGACGATTGTCTCTTCAATTGGTATCGTGTAAACCCGGCTTAAGACGAAGTTGACTGCGACAGCGCTGTTTGTCTTTCGACAAGACATTCGTGTTTTCTGTCGTGTCAAAGCTTTGTGCGGCTCTCCCATTTGTTTAAAATATTGTTGAGGAGTCCCCGAGTCGTGTCGCGTCGAATCCGGTGTGCGGCCGGGCTTAAACCTTTTGTTTTAAATGTGTTGTTGTTAATGTTTTGACGACCTATATTCGGCGAGAGATTCTGATGATGGGATAGACATCTCGAAACGCGTCAAATAAATTATCTAAATTGGGTCACTGACGGAAAAATATAAGGTACTTTACTATTATATTAAACTTTTAGGTTTACCGAATTTCAAAACAGCTGTAGCTTTTAAACGGAAGGTTTTAGGAAAATCTGAGACCACGTTGGTGATTGTAAATTTAATTCTTTACAACTTTTATATTTTACATTTTCTTCTCCGACGCGATTTAAGTATTAATTTCAACCAATGCATGGGATTTTCGTTAAAATGTTAAATATCATTTGAGTTATGAAAGTATTTTTAAACTTAAAAGAAATGTTTTTAGGTAACCTGCATTTTTTCGTTTAAAAATATATGAACAATGTTTATAGGAGAACACACAAGATAAATGGGCCGGAGATAAAATGATGTCTAAATTTGATAACTTTATTTCAACGCTTCCTGCAGCTAATATTACCGTTAGGAAATATCCTTTCTTTGTAATTGAAGGCAATCATAGAATAAGTGAGTATAAAGCTAATACGTAGCCTACTTCGAATAGAATATCCTATAGGTTTGGTTGTACTAACCGACTTTTTAAGCTGTTAGAGTTAACAAAAGAAACACCATAATGTAATCTTTCTTACCCTTTTTTTTATAACCTAGTTTTTTTAAACCTATAACATTATTATTGAACAACATTAATGAGATGCTTAATTAGTTGTATGTGTTGTTTTCGCAGGGAAATATGTAGTAGCCCGTAAGCTTGCAAAGCACATCTATGCGGCCAATCTGGTCAACCCGCCTGAATTTTTAGCATCTTTCAAAACTTTATTCAATACGTTAAGTTCAAGAAGAGCGTTCTATACCTTAGGGCATTATGCAAATGCGAATTATGCAAGAGTCCTGTTAGAGAGAAGACCTGTTGTAATTGCAGGGTAAGTTTACTAAAATATATCAATTATAAATACAAAATAAATAATATCTTAGATTAATTCAACAAGTACAGTTGCTTCCAGAATCACTGGAATATTTTCAGAAAAACTGGAGATGTGGCTGGGCTACCATTTTAATTTAAATTCATGTTAATCTGTATGTCTACTATACGCAATTCTTGAAAATTTGTTTCTATACTTACATCTGTAGGCCTATTGTTAAACTTGCAAAGCTACTACCATGGTCATGTATACACACTTTAAAAAATATATATTATATGTAATAAATATATATATAATATATATTATTTCTACTGACAACATATCTTTTCCTTGTCTTTAACGAATCAAAACTTGTGTATAAAGTCTATAGCGAAGAATAAGCTATAAGTGAGTGGATAGGACTTTACCGACTTCTAATAAAGCATACTAAGGTTACATTAAAACGCATTCTTAACATTTAAATTGAAAAAAAAAACATTTTCTTTCTTTTTTTTAAATTTGGTTTTCTGACATCTAATATTATATGGAAAGAGGTAATGCGAATTGTAAAAATGTTCACATTAATAACTGCCTTTGCTATTTTCTGTACACATTTACTTTTACCAATCCTACAAAAAATGAATCTTCTCTTTTTTGTGGTGGGAGGTGAAATATGAAGTATCGTGCGTTTTACTGGTGATTCGATAATTTCAAACAAAACTGGTGATCGCTTAACATCACAAAACGTATGTGACTGCGACACTCTATAAACGCGCACCATGACATTTGAAGTAAAATAGGCCTGCAGTAGATACACATTGCATATTTATGATTTGTCGTGCCACAAAGTCACAATTTAAAACAATAAACTGTCATTATTTCTATAGTTTAAATAAAACTATATTAATAATAATGTTTTTATGAAATACCTAAATATAAATGTATCGTTAACGTTCTATAGACTGACAGTGTCAGCCAGGTTGACATTAGCTTATGTATAACTAACTAGCTGGCCCGATCCGGCTTTGCACAAATCAAAGTTAAATGTATATTAACAAAAAATATATTAAATCAATAAATATATTACATTATGTATTTCTTATGGGGATTTTTTGTAACTTTGACCCTCCCAAACCTCCCCTAAACTTTCGATTTTTTTTAACCCTTTCTTAGCGAGCACCTAGGGCCCTAGAGGAAGCTACATACTAAATTTCATTCCAATCCGTTCGGTAGTTTTTTTTTTGTAACTTTGATCCCCCAAACCCTCCTAAAATTTTGAATTTTTTAAAAACCCTTTCTTAGAGAGCACCTACGGCCCTAGAGGAAGCTACAAACGAAATGTCATTCTAATCCGTTCAGTAGTTTTAGAGAAATCGTGATTTAGTAACGTTGACCCCCAAATCTCCTAAAATTTCAAATTTTGTGAAAACCTTTCTTAGTGATCACCTATGGCCTTAGAGGAAGCTGCATACCAAATTTTGTTTCAATCCGTGCAGTAGTTTTTGAAAAATCGTGAACAGTGAGTCAGTGGATTTGGCTTTTATATATATATATATACTTTTCTTTTTCATTAGAAACAAACAGTGAAACAAAGTTATAGCTAAAAAACGAGATTAACAACTCGAAAGTATTGATCGTATTCAACCTTATTTTATCCAATTAAATTTAAAAAAAATTTTATTTTGCTACCACGATCCCCACTGTTATTATCTCTTTAAACAAAATATTATTACTATAAAAAATAATGCAGAGATCTCACCTTACATATAGAAATTAAAGTTTAAAGTACTGTATAATACTTTAGCTGAAAATAACATAAATACTGAAAATAAATATTTGAACACATTTACAGTTAGTCAGTTTCGTTCTTACAGTGGGTTTTGTTCTTATAGTTTATGATATTAAAGATCTACTCTTGTAAAAGCAAGCATACCTACGTGAGTCACAAAATCGAATAGCGCATGCTATAAAATAACTATCATTTTAAAGACATATGTTACGTTATTGAGCAGCTGTCAACAATAACGTAACCAACGTCAACAATACTTTATACCACACTGCAGATATAAATATAACAGTTGAATTCGATCATCATCTGTTGAAATACTTTCCTAACCAATCCTAGCCTAGATTATACTTTTAGTTTGTGTTTAAAATTTTACAACTTCAATCAAAATAAACTTCTTCTAATGTCTGGGTGTTGGTTGTTTTTGTGTATGAGTTATATCTAATGTAGGCTATAATATGCTGTACTAGTAAGCCCCCGTGAAAACTTACATTAGTTCTTTAACTGATATTTAAGAAAATCAACTTCACAAGACTTATTGACTTTTATTGATTGGAGTTGTAAACATAACCCCAAAATATATTGTACGCTAGGTTTTTGTTTAAATATTACAGATGATAGGTGAAATCAGCTGTTATATTATATTGTGTTTTTTTCTCTGAGGAGGAAAACTGCATTATGTACTCTCCGAGTGGAACTGGCACCCACTAATAAACCCTCCTCTCCTCTTATGAGGCCTTATTTGCTGCTCTTGATGGGCTGGTCAATGGATCTCCATTAGTATAATTTCTTGACCTGCCAGGGCACCTCCTTCCAGTTATCTTAATTGCTAATTCTTGTTTGTCTTAGCTATTCCCGGATTCCCAGGTGTCTGAGTTGGGCCTCTTTGTGTCTCAGCAAATCGGTGATGAATGTTTCCACCATCCTCCAATGTCCTTCGCTTTCCTGCATAATACCTACTAAGTTGTCTGTCGTTAGTTCTTCACCTATCTATCTAGTTGTTCTTCTCGGCCACTGTCTCAAAATTTGCAAATCTGGTAGCAAATTAATCTGAATTTTTGCCTTTCTCATATCAATAAATGCTGTTCTTTATTACTTCTGTGGCTGTACAAATATGAAGTCTGCGTTCTCGAATGGACAATACTAGCAAAACACAAAAGAATAGATTGTACACAAAGTTTTATTAGTGAATTTCCTTACAAAAAATGAGCTATTGCAGTGACTTTTTTATATATATGTATTTATGTGTTCCCACTCTACGACCGCATTTTACATCCGGTTTGGTCCAAATTTGGTACATACATTGGTATTCACAATGCGTTAAAAAATCCAAAAACTGGAAGAACGTTTTTATATTATCAAAGTATACATTTTGCGCTGGAGGGGCTGGAAGGTGAGGTACAGACAAATCCTACTAATATATTTCTTACACAGAGGCAGCTATTTATGTATATAATGGAAGTAATTCTCTATTTTAAATATAAGTGTGATCTTGTTCAGAACAAGGACATACATAATTATAACACCAGGACCGCTTGCAACTATCGTGCTAATTGGCACAGGTTGAATTTATATAGTAAACTTCCTTTGCAAGCAGGTCCTTTATTCATGAATAATCTTCCCATTAAAATAAAAAAGATACAAAATTTAAATTCTTTTAAAAACAGCCTTAGGCAACTAATGTTGTCTGGATCCTTTTACTCTGTGGAGGAGTTTATGTGCCATGATTTTGGGTCTAGTTCCCTTTGAAGATCCTCTGAATGTGAAGTCTGATCTTCCCTTTCACATGTTCTTGGTTGGGTCCTCAAAGGTTTTCTATTGTTGTTGTTATTATTATAATTAATTATTATTGTTGTTGTTATTATCTATTGTGAGTTTTTATTATTGTTACTTTGTCCTCAGCGGAAATTAAATTATTAAAAAAACTGTGAATTATTCTATGTAGATTTTTAAATGACTAGTATTGGTTACATGTATAGGCTATGTTTTATTGTATGGTTATTGTTTTTGTGAGTTACATATATATATTGTTAGTATTGTTTTATTGTTGACTTGTCTCATACAAATATTTGTCAAAGAGACCAATAAATGATTGATTGATTGATTGAGCACCTTCGCCAGTAGACCAATTTCCCAAATAGTTGGTTAAGACATATAACTCACGTCACGTCGGCGGGTTAGTTGCGTGATCGAACTATTTTCACTTACAGTCTTATTACAGTTTGATACAACAACATCGTGAAATAAATATTTGTTGTATTTTAGTTATTGGTTAGACATCGCTGCATTCTCAATGGCCAAGAAGTATCCAGTAGAGTTCCCTCCTTGGGGTTCTAAGGAAATGAAGTGGCCGGAAGATCTTCTGGAACCCGATGTGATATTTTATATAAATAGTCCGCACGTAGAGAAGATAAGAGGTGGTACGACCAGGGAGCCGAATCCAATAAGGCCAAGGTAAAATTTATTCCAGGAGAAATCTTACATCTTTAAAATACTTATTTTGCATAGTGTACATTTTTGTTATAAATTTGTATTGTATTTTACATGTCGCTCATTTCGAGTTTAAAATTATTTCCCCTCGGTCAAGGAGCGCAGTTAGATTTACATTGCAGTAAATGCGTTTCAAAGATTGTCTCAAACTAAAGTTTTTGATGGTATTAATACAATATTTTCAAAAACTTTGAACAGGTTTGATACTGTGCCTGCTAACGGAGTTGAGAATTTATGTGCCCTTCAACCCCAATCCCCCCCCCCCAATGGTTGGTGTTATAAAAAACGTTTCGGAAGTATTGTGTACTTCTGTTGGGAGGAAAATAACTTCAGCTGCAATATGTTTCATAAGTTATACTCATTGTTTAGTGTTTCAAAAAAATCTCCCCCATTCTTAACCTGTTAGTCCGATTTTGCCCATTAACGAACTAGATCAAAGATTTTACATCTGTGTGTTTTATGCATCATTCGTGAAGTAATTTGTGCAAAAATACGACAGTGATCATGTCGATCAAAAAGAGTTGTAAATAGGTAGACCAGTTTATTTTACATACAAGAGTACGCTTTTAAGTTGATGGTGGCCTTGGAGTTAAAGGACCATGTAATGTAAAAACTAACTAGAAATTGTGGTGATAACTGCAGTCTTTGAAATCTATGCACAAACGGCTGCAAGAAACGATTTAATGACATGTGTTGGGTGAAAACCTTCAATACTACATAATAATACAAAATTAATTTGTGATACAATTTTGAACCAATTCTATTTTTAATAATTAAAACTTAACCTTGGTATCTCGGTAATTACGATAGTTTATTTTGCATATAACATTTCTTTAAATGCTTTAAAATATCACTAATAATTCAGTATTTTTGTAGTTTTGTTTTAGTACAATGTATGAGATTGAAAATGGTGTGTATTACTTATTAAGGAGCGTAGAATAACAGTTAATCTTTAGAATTTGCGATAAGGAACAAGAGTTTTGCAACAATTCCTTTCAGGACACTTCTTATAATAGTTTAAATTAGTGGTTTCCAAAGTATGGAATGCGATGAGATTGCCAAAATGAGACAATGAATGGATTACTTTCGTCTTAAACCTAAATAATGTCTAAAATCAACCAGAGGGAGTAATTTTTCAGATTTTTTATAATTTTATAAAATGAAAAATTATTACTCTAGTTTTGATTTGTCTTGCTCACACTTTCACAGTTATTACATTTAATTTGTAAAACTCTACTATTTTTAATTCGTTTAAGAAAGAATCTATTTGTGTAAACTGTATTATAACTTACTTTGAAGCCCATTTTTAAAGTTTGAACTAGACCAAAGCAAAAGACGAATTGATACTATCGAAACTAGAGTGGCCAAGCACGTTTCCAATTGGAAAAATAAAAAGTAAAATTTTGCAAAGCATTATAATTTCAACCCTGAAACAAACGTTACTATCTTTCATGTTACAAAAAAATGATCAACACATTTTCATTTTCGAGGAATTCGTCATTAACATTGAAATTAAAAAAGGAAATAGTGTAATAAATGAAATTGTCAATTTTTACCCAACAACTTTTATTTGAAAATAAATAATGTCTGTGTATTGAAAATAATGTAAATTGAAGCTCCTCTACAAATCTTAAATTTATAATTTGTGAAATAAAAACAAAGTAAGTAGAAATCTAATGATGTGGTATCGTCTAGTAGTAGAATGCAATGAGATGGTTCGAGTAGCTTGACTAACTCTAGCAAAATGTCGCTATAGAAAGCTACTTGATATAAACAACGATGTTAACTAAAGGAATTTGTTAAGCATTTTAAAATTCAAAACCGTTTGAAGCGTCTGTGACCACAATTAAATATGTACAAATGTTCACTTAACACTTCTCATTCTAATCTAGGACAACATTCATAATTTCTTCGTTCTAATCCATTAGCTGGGATGAGGCACTAGTCGATGGTCCTTCTGACTGTTTCTTAAATGAAGATGAAGTACAAATATTTTTTTTGTATTTATTCTGGCAGTTGATAAAAATAACACTGAATGTTAAACACTTTCAAACCAAAACATATGCAGTATCGCAATTTAAAGTTTTTGTAGTAAGTCGATTACGCGATTTAGTTTTGACCATGTTCATTGCACTAAATGTTCTTTCAACTTCGGCATTTGAATGTGGTAGTGACATGACAGAAATTGCCATATCGCATAAGTTCTTGATATGGTTTAACCCAAAGTATCTTTAGAATTATATACTTCAGCTTAAAAATAAACTGTGCCTGTTGTATTTTCCAAGTTTAATAAATTTATTGAATTCCATTGACTAATTATTTTATCAATAATATCCTCACTGATACCTAAATATTTGTTGATCGCTGATACATTTAGAAATTACACATTACCCTTTCACATTGTGGAAACGTAAACAAAATGTTAATGCGATGCGTGTTCTTGTTTTTTGGTGGAGTCAAAGAACTCAACTCACATAAATACGATGTTTCAAATGGAACCAAACACGTAGGTTCGTTCGTCAGTCCTGGATATTTTTATCCTTTTATTACCTGGTTTCTGAAAAAAAATTCAGTTGAATTTTCAATATTTTTTCTTTAGTATTTGTTGAAATCTCAGCATGTTAAAATCAAATCAGTTTTAAATTTTTTGATAAAATTGTAACAGAGGTTTTTTAAACCGTGCAAACTGTCTTGCATGTATGCAAAAATTTTCTCAAGATATTTCCTTTTATACTTATTTAGTCTTTCGTAAATTATTAAACCTACTGGAATTAATCGTGCTTATTTTATCCAGTTGAATTTCACTATAAATATTTTTAAATGATTCTTTCATTTTGCCTATGGCTAAATCCTAAATTAAATCATTGGTACTTGTACACTGTAGGCCTACTTAATATCGCTGATCAAAACCAAAGAGTGATGCAAAATAGTTTGTCCATTTATGATAATATGTTCAGTAAAATGAGTCTCCTATGTTTCGGAACTTTTACAGCCTAAATGGACTTATAGACGGCGATAGTTCTAGCTGCTAGTAGAAGAGGAGAGTAGTACCCTTTAGTGAAAACAGCGGAGAGTAGGTGTATAGACGAGGCGAGTACTCACTACACTACTCTTCCGGCGAATCGTCAGTCAAGAGTGAAGTGCAAACCATGTCGAATGTGTTTATAAAGATTTTGATGAAGGCATTGTGAAGTGGCTGTTTACTTGAGTCAAAAGTTACAAGATTTGTTAAACAAAAGTAGAGTATGGGTAAAAGATTGGATCGGAAGTAGAGACATATAGGAGCCTCGCAAACACTCTTTCGAGAGCTTACAGAGGAGGATTCATTGGAGTACAAAAGGCACATGAGAATGAGCGTTGGAAAATTTAACGATCTGCTGAGATTAGTGGAACCTCACATTAGTAAAGCAGACACCCTGATGAGGAAAGTTGTTCTTGTGAAACGCACTGTGTCAGTGGAGAGTGGCGAGGAGCAACGAGTGCGTGTCTAAACAGGGAGAGCACTATCTGCTAGTAGGACACGTGACCTCTACTGCCCGGCTAGTAGAGAGTAAGATCTGTTCAATTTTCGCTAGTACTTACTCCCCGCTCCAACAGGAGAGTACCTGTTGAGACAGGGATAGTAGAGGATGAGTTATAGCCCGTCTCAGGTTAAGTTGAGGCAAGCAGGGTGTGTAATTAGGGTCGGTTTCAACCGTCATAAAACTGACCCTTATTAATGCTGCCTGAGTGAACCTGTAGGACACTTTAGTTTAAAATTGCAAGTTTGTATGTCTTAAGTGAAAATGAAAAAACGATATCATATTTCATTTCATGATACTTTCCTGATAATTTTGATACCAAATTTGATTACATTTGGCCAACTTTGAGCTGTACTAGTATTATAAACTTTCTTAGTTGAATCAACATTACTAATATGGTTTACAACA
>JAGFPH010002194.1:28936-39425 GCA_018207615.1 Philaenus spumarius
TATAACACATTTTTAGATGAGCTAGAAACTTGAAATTTGGTATGTAGGCCTAGCTTCCTCTAGGGCCATAGTTGCTGACTAAGAAAGGTTTTCAAAAATTTTCGAAATTTTATGGGGTGTTTGGGAGGGTAAAAAATACAAAAAATGTCCATAAGAAATTTATAGATGAGCTAGAAACTTGTAATTTGTAAGGCCGTAGTTGCTCACTATGAAAGGTTTTAAAAAATTCGACATTTTAGGGGTGTTCGGGGGGTGTAGAAATTTCAAAGCCATATTAAAGATATTTCTATATAAGCTAGAAACTTGAAATTTGGAATGTAGCTTCCACTAGGGCCGTAGGTTTTCGCTAACTTGCATTGATGAACTTCCTGACAATTCCTGTGATATACCGGCTCATGCATCTGCAGACAATCTTTTAATTGACAACCGATCTTTCAAAACTGGCAGTTTTAAATCCAAATGAAACCTGCACAATATAACCCACATAGTATTGTCCGTATTTAACAAAATTTTCGACAAACGCATTCATTCCATTGGAATTGTAAGAAAGATTAAATTCAAATCAAAACAGAAAATTTTTAATAAGAATGAAAGATGGATGAAAGTTGGAACAGATTGTGAGAAGCACCGCAATTTCTTCATAGACCGGATTATTATTCATAAAATCAAAAGAAGGTTACAGGAAATTTCAAAGGAAACTAGTCAGCCCAAAGGCGTGGCCAAGAGTCCATTTTGGAGAAAAATAAAAAATTTAGGGCCTTGTATCAGATGACAGCATCAGACGATGTGGCGGGTAAGGAACATATTTATATATATTTCAAATATGTTTTATAATTTATTTTTCATGATGAACTTATAAAATGTACCATCTTTTTTAAATAACACAGGTTTAACAAATTACAGGGGTCTTAATAACACAGTCCTTTTTACTGTAAAGCATTGTAAAGGTACGTACACACTTACTCGCTGCGCAGCGCTCGCACCGCTCGTGCGCATTGAATTCGTCATATTTGTACGGGTCGCACGCGCAGACGCAGCGATCCATCTCCTGTCGGTATTTTCGAAGAACACTTTGAATGTTCGCCGAACATATTTGGACGAGAGCGTGAAAGGTTTGTCGTTTTTAGCGCGCGTTTGATTATTGTTTTCCAATATAATAATTATCATTTTATCAAAAATATGAAATTAGATGCTTGGCGAAAAATATTAGCCGAGTTGGATATATATGCAAATTACTGTAAAAAAAACCTTTGCTATTTCCTTACCGACGGGAAAAAAGCAAATTGAAGAGTAGCATGGGAAGTTATGACTCAAATATATTAAAAATTGTTGCAAGATTGTTAACCTCAAAACTATGCCTTAGAAATTAGCTAGGCCTATACAGCAATTGAATATTTCACAATCAATTTCTGCCAACTTTTACTTATTTCTGAGAAATTTAATTGCGAAATCAGGCCTAAATATATTAGCATTAACCTCAAAGCTGTGCTATAGAAATGGGTTAGGCCTATATTAATATAAATCTCATTTTATTGTAGGCCTAAATATTAGATTAGTTAACCCTGGAAACTAGCCTTGTTATTTCACCCGGATTTTTTAGTTTTGCAAGCTTTGTTTTTTTAATTCTTCAATTATAGTAATTTTGTATCCCAATTCAATATTTTTCATTAGATTTTTTATAGAAAAACTAGCTGTTGTACTCGTGGCTTCGCACATGGTCCAAAGTTTCGCCGCATAGTAATAAATGTTTATTGTTTTAAGGGTTGTTATTACATTTTCACCCCGATCCAGCTTTGCACGGATAGACAAATCAAAGTTACATGTATATTAGCAACAAAAATATATCAATAAATATAGTACACTATGTATTTCTTTTGGGGATTTTTAATAACTTTGACCCTCCAAACCACCCTAAAATTTAGAATTTTTTTGAAACCTTTCTTAGCGAGCACCTAGGGCCCTAGAGGAAGCTACATACCAAATTTCATTCCAATCCGTTTGTTTGTTTTTTTTTTAGTAACTTTCACCCCTATCCCCCCAAAAAACCCCATTATATTTCTAATTTTTGGAAAATTTCTTAGCGAACACCTAGGCCCTTGGAGGAAGCTACATACCAAATTGCATTGCAATCCATTTGGTAGTTTTTGAGGAATCGTGATGAGTGAGTCAGTCAGTCAGTGAGTGGTATTTGGTTTTTATATATATTATATAGATTTGAACTGGTTAAGAATGCCTGTAAATACTTGTGCATTTAAAATAAATAGCTCAGGTGATGGAGGATGTTCAAATGTTAGTGGATGTTATCTCATCTTTAACACGTTCACTGCTACGCAAATTTCGTATTTCTTATAGTATGAGCTGAACTTTTCTTTTTATATTAAATATAATTTTATAGTCTAAATCAGTAAAAATATTTATTTTTTATTTTTGAACCTTTCAACGTAATAATTACCAATATTTTAAACCGGATTGAGATATTGACGATTTTTGTGAAAAAAACAATGAAAAAGCTTCATATCATTGCAATATACCCTAATCGAAGCCGACGGAATATAAAATTTTTTTTCATTAAAAACATATATTTTGACCCGTCTCTCACTTATTTTACCCAATTTGTAAAAGTCAAAATTCGACTTGGAGGGGAAGCCCCAAGGGGCGTATACACTTTACCGTTGTATAGCCCGTAATTGGCAAAGATGGTGCCTACTAAAAAGGGGTCGAGAATCGTCAAACATGCTCTAGGACGAACCGTTTTCGAGATATTGACGATTTTTGTGAACAAACAATGAAAAAGCTTCATATTATTGCAATATAATCGAAGCCGACGGAATATAAGGTATTTTTTGCATTAAAAAACATATATTTTGAACCGTCTCCCACTTATTTTACCCAATTTGTAGAAGTCAAAATTTGACTGGGGGGGGGGAACCCCCAGGGGCATATGCACTTAACCGTTCTATAGCCCATAACTGGCAAAGATGTTTTTTCCTAGAGAGGGGTCGAGAACCAACGACACGAAAATCGGACACGCAGAACTCCAGAAATAGTTATCAATAAAAAACCTAAAACTAAAAAAAATATAAAATTGACCTTATAAAAATACCGATGAAATAAAAATGACATTTCTTAATTTTATTATAATAGTGACAACATTTTCTTTCATTTAAATCAAACCGCACCATCAACCAGGTTGATCTTCAGAAACCGATATCAACCGGAAAAGGTTTTTAACTAAATCCAAAAAAACTCGAAAAGTGCCCTTATAAATATACCGATGAAATAAAATTGATATTCAATAATGTTTTAATAATAATGATAACATTTTTTGTCATTTTAAACAAACAGCACAAAAATCGGCCCGGTACATCTTCAGAATTAGCTATCTATAGGATTTTACCATAAAACAAACAAAAAAATTCAAAAAGTGCCATTTTTAATAAAACCACAAAATAATATTGACATTTCATAATTTTTTGATAATAATGACATCATTGTCTATCATTTAAAACAAACAGCGCTAAAATCGGCGCGGTAGATATTCAGAAATAGCTATCAATAGGATTTTAACATAAAACCCAAAAAACTAAAAAAAGCGCCCTTTTAAATATGCCCATGAAATAAAATTGACATTTCATAATTTTTTGATAGTAATGATAACGTTTTCTGTCATTTAAAACAAACAGCACTAAAATCGGCCAGTGGGCCCTGTGTTGTACAATATATTCACATGTGATATGCCACAGTTACCAGGCATTACTGTTGCAACGTTTGCAGATGATACTGCTTTCCTCTCGTGTAATAATAGTTCAGACGAAGCTAGCAGCAGATTGCAGCGACAATTGGACATTACAAATGCCTGGTTAGTTAAGTGGCGTATAAAAGCCAGTGCATCCAAATCACATCACGTTACCTTTGCTCTACGTAAAGGGATATGTGCCCCAGTTAAGTTGGGGAATGATATTTTGCCTCAGTCCGAATGCGTTAAGTATCTTGGATTCTACTTTGATCGTAGAATTATTTTTAAGTGCAAATTATTTTTATACATTGTAATATAACGAACCAATCATAAAACAATTCATAGGCATTCTCTAGAAGCTAGTTCTCAATTAATTTTTGTACCCACACCAAACGGTAAACATAATTACTGTTGCACGGCTTTATAACAGTGATGTAAAAATAAATAAATACATACAACCTAATGTAGCTGAATACCTCTGTACATATAGCGCATTAGAGATTCTGCTAAAACTAAAACAGATTTAAAGTTTAAACACAAAAGTGATCTTTTCTAGATTTTTTTATTGAAAATTCCGTTAATTAATTCCGAATTGCAACGCACGCAGCGGCGCGGAGCCTACACACCATTCTGCGATGTCGAAGGGAGCGTGAAGCCCAAAGTTTATAAAGGCCCGGGCACCCCTACCATAAGAGGACTATTAGTAAGTAATATAATAACAATCAATGGATCTCTTTTTTTGTGCTCCATTCGGTAGAAAATTTGTTTTTTAAAGGTTTATTAGCTCTGTTATTGTTGTTATTTTTCCCTTTTTTAATTACAAAACGAACTTTACTACTAACAGTATTATGAAAAGGGAGAAAATTATTGGTACCTTAAGCGCCCCCTGGGGCGCGGGTGCACGGCTCTGACCAAGTAATTTCTTGTACCCAAACGAAATTCCATTAAATTCGCTAGAACGTTTTTCGATAATCAAAATACGCTTATAAACATTGCTTGTTTAATTGATACAGTATTTAATTATTTGTTTACGGTAAATTAAAAAAAATATTGTAGAATGACAAATTCACACAGTTCAAGTTGGTACGAATGTTTGCTGTCGGGAATTTTCGTTCGCTAAGGTTGGCAACGGAACCGGCTGGGCTACCTCAGTGATAGCCTAAGCGACGCACGGGCGGCATGTAGGGAAATGCTTCGGTGGATCGCGCTAACAATGTGTCTTTTTGTTCTTGTTCTTGCTAGGCCCAGTACTGAAGATTATGAAGAGTCTGGATTAGATGAAGACGATTTGGAAGATTTCAACGAGTACAATGCTACAGGTTAGAGGGGTTAAGTTTATGTTTTTATAGTGTGACCTAATTTTTAGTGAATGAGTGGTGATTTTTAACAGATTTAGCACCGTCTGGAATTTATCTCGGGAATGTACTTGCAACCTGAAGAGCACTCTGTGCAGTGAATTTACATAAAAAGTTGTTAGATTGTCGAATAAAACTTTTTTGTTTGTTCTTGTAATTTTTTTGATAACAGAAGCACACCATTTCTGCAAAATATTATCTCACTTTAATCCTATAAGAATGTAAAAACGGCGGAAAATATTGAACCTAATTTTAATTTAGATATATCTTTCGTGTTATTTGTTTCAAACCTTTATTACGATGACTGTTTTTCGAAAATAATTTCGTATTTAAAAAAATATAGTGACTAGTGAAAATCTATTTATTTTCTCCACGACCTTCCATTTTTCAACAAAAAAGGGTAAATACAAAACGAAAAATAAGTTTTTTCGCTGCTATTTTGAAGCGGTTGAAGATACGTTGAACGTTAAATACACACAATATCTGACCTTAAGAACCTTGTAATTTGATATTTCATCAAACTACATTACCGTTTGAATATTTTTAGATATTGTCTTTTTCATGTCCCTGATATTCTGCTTTTAAAAAATCTATATACCCAAAAAGCTTCTGTGGGTATATTTATATGACCCAATTTGTGTGTGTGCTCGCTAAGGACGCCCAGACAGTCTAACAGGTTGGGAACAAATTTGGCCTATTGGTTGATTAGCATAAGAACAAATTATTTCGATGTTAAATGATAGATTCGATAAACAATAAACAATTAGATATCCTGAAACAATCAAACTTTAATTTCCATGAGAACAGAGAACTGAAATGTTGCACATAATTGTTTCTTGTGCGATACAAAAACAAATTAGAGACCTCGCATTTTGATGATTTGGATTTAAAGGAAGCAAACAAAATTAATAAATATTCATTATTTTACTTTCCTTGAAACTAGAGAGCTGATATGTGGTACATTTCTATACTAATATTATAAAGAGGTAAAGTTTGTTTGTTTGTTTGTATGTAGGGGTAATCTCTGGAACTACAGAACCGATTGAAAAAATAGTTTTACTAATAAAAAGCTAACCTATCCCTGACTAACATAGGCTATAATTCAATTTGATAAAAACATTTTTATTCCAATATTTGTAAATTTAGGTTAGGCCTAGACTGATGAACCAACACATATTTCTTGAATGTATTTGCATTCATTAACATAGCAGCAAATTGAATAAAATAACAGATAAAACAGCTGTTTGCTCCAATATTTCAAACTTTGAAGCAATTATTTGAATTTCCAACTTTTAGGTTAGGTTTTTATTCAAGTGTAGACCTGAGCCTTGTTGGTTCTTTTAACCTTTATTATAACTGCTGTTATAAAATATACGAAATAATTTGATTTGAACATTTAATATTATTTACAATCTTAGCTTTGCGGTTATTATTAATCCTACACCTTTATTATAATGAAAACATAACATGATTCCTTGATGACAAGGAGCACGCAGGGTTGGTGTGAGGAGCACGCAGGGGTTTTCCCTAGTATTTTACAAAACGTAAACCTATAACATTTCTGTCACTACTGAGTAAAGGGTTTGTTAACTATCCAATAAATTACACTAACTACCTACAAGCTATAGAGCTGAAATTTTGAAATATTATTCTTAGGTGTTATACAAGAAAGATAAACCATTTGCGTTTTGATTACTTGGGTCTAAGGGGTGAAATGGGATAACTTCCCTTAAAAATAAATACTAACTCTTACACTTGCTATGAAGATCCAAAACTTGGAACATATTACTTTTAAGTTATATATAGGAACGCAAAAACAATTGAATTATGATTATTTGCTTCTATGATTATATTTTTCTTGGCCAACATTTTAGGTAAATGTACTCATAAATTTGAAGGATTAATATCAGGATAAGGTAGGTTTTTGAGGGAAGAATTTAAAAAAAAAAAAGTTATTTCATAAATGTTTTTATAACTAGATCCAAAAAATTAAAATACAATCTAAAATCTTACAAAGACAAGATATCATTTTAGTTACATTTAAAAGAGATGATGTCAGAGCCTTCTTGCAGTTTAGATCGGATATAAATTTCATTTTCTAAATAGCTCATTAGAAATCATGTAATGAAATAATAGAAGGCAAATTTTAAAAAATACATTTACAAGAAATGTAAATATCCAAAAATGAAATTTTTAATATATTGATTTCTCCTCAAAGGTTCTTAACAAAATGTATGAATTAAACTGTGAAAAGTGAATTTGAATATCTTCAGAAATAAAGTCAGTTTAATTAATTTAATTATTTCCACAAAAAAAGATTGTGTAAATCACAAGGGCGTCTTTAATATATTGTATAGTACTTATCCTCCACACAGGTGATACGATGGTAAAGATCTGAAGTACTGTTGGATATTAATCTAGAATGTTCTCTTATTTCAGGCGCTATGTATGCAATATGACTACACGTGTCTTTCCTTGACCTTTGCAGTCATTCGTTTTCATTTACTGTTCACAAGCATAAACGTTCGTACAGTGTGGGTCACTTGATTTAAAAAAATTTACAACTAAAACTGTCATAATAACATACACATTATATTTAAACTTAATATTTTATAATCTAAAACAAAAACAATGTATACATTTTAACAAGAAGACAACACATAAAACATCAAAATCACAAGAATATATAAATTAGCATGTATACTATTATGTACTACTAGGGTAGACCCCTGCGTCCTCCACACGCAAACCCCGTTGGTACCTTATATACACATAATCATGTTATGTTTTCTTTATATTAAAGGTGTAGGATTAATAATTACCCCAAAGCTAAGATGTTAAACAATGTTAAATGTTCAAATCAAATTATTTCGTATATTTTATAACAGCAGTAGTTATAATAAAGGTTAAAAGAACCAGCAAGGCTCAGGTATACACTTAAACAAAACATAACCCAAAAAGTTAGTCAATGTGTTATTTTTACGTTCAACGGAAATTGTTCGCATTGTTTACGAAAACCTAAGCTACAAGATAGAAATACAAAAATAATTGTTTCAAAGTTTCAAATCAACTGGCGATGGAAATTGGTACAGTTTTTGAGTTCTGAGAATAAAACCATTTGACAATGGTAACGAACAAAGTGATTGTGTGTTTGGGCAGCCATCTTAAAACGGGACCAGATAAGGCAAATAGTTTTCCCCCAAAATGTTAACGGGATTGTCTACTAAAAATGGTCAATTTTTTCGAATTTTCTTTTTTCTCATTATTTAAACCCTTAATCTTATAAGGACACAAAAAAACACGTTAGAACTAATCTCTGATGCATTTTATATGTATATAACATACGTTTTCGTATAAGTGTAAAGTAACGCGAACGCACGATTTGGCACTTATTGTGTTGGTAATTTTTTATACACATATATAAAACCCACAAAACATACATAATATATGTTATAATGACCACTACCTAGATCTAGTTATTATAAAAATAATGCTGTATGAATGTAACTGCATTGCGTAAATCTAACCTTGTAACGTAGAACAAAACTCTACAGGCGTTTCCCGCTGTTTTCTTGCTTTTCAGGTACAAAATTCGATATTACAAAAGAACGGATAAAGATATAAGGATGAAACTTTTGTTGGTTTATTTCAGATGTACAAACTAAATCTTCGTGTCATTTGGTGGTTATAAGTATCATAGTTTTTTTTTTTTTATACAATAAAATAGAAAAATAGATTTTTTCAAGTTCAATAACACATTTTGTGCATCATTGTATTATGTAGTTTGACTACAGATACAAGTACGATATCACATGAGTTTTTAGGCCTTATTATTACCTACAATTTGAGACTAAGAACAACAAGATTGGGTTTATGGTTCCCAAGGAATATCAATTTGAAAAAACGCGTACATTTTTTCTAAAAATACGTATATATCACATATATTATTTTTTAAGGTCATTTTTGTTTCGGTACGCCATAACTTCCTTAATACATCATCAAATTACATGAATGATGAGGCATCATTTTAAAGCTTTCCTTAACCGCTACACCGGAAAAATATACAAAATACAATTATAAGAAGAAATACAAAAAAAATAATAATAAAGAATCCGAAAGTAACAGTGATGTAAGATCAAGTAAGTTATAGGGATATTTTCCTGGCGTTGGCAACACTGAAGATAACAATACCCAGCTGGAGAACTGCCGTAACGCCACTACATTGCTATTTTTAATTAATTGTAAGCGTGGTTATAAACAGCATTGTGGATACACCTATTACTTTAATTAAGCGGGATTTAAGTAAATTAGAATGCGAATGCTTCGCACGGGTCAGCTAGTATATACTTAAATAAATTTTGTACAATTTTAAAATTGCATATTTCTTCTTCATCTAGGCCTAGTTATCATATACAAACGTAAAATGTAAGAATTTGAAGGAAATACAGATTGTTTATTTTTCAGTAGACAATCCCCTTAATTTTTAAAATAACTTGAAACTATTTCAATAGAACATACTTTATTTAGGCCCACCTAACTATGCCGAGTGCCGACGGGGATTTTTAACTCGGTAAATGTGTACAACTATAAGGATTATAAAAGTGTAGGCGTATTTGTAAATAGGGCACTGGGATTTGAAATGGGTAACTATTTTGTAAATTCTGTGAACTACCGCACGGCTGTTAAACTTTTTCAAATTTTCATATGAACTAATTTTATGTCTGATACATCCATTCCACTGCCAACAGCATTTCACGAACGTGACCAAAGTACGGGATAAATTTAAATAAACACAGATCCGTAACCGCAGATGGGAAACTGTCTACTCTATGGTCCACTATCATATAATTAAATCAAATACACGCAGTGCAGTTTAAATTATTCCAATTCGCATGCAACAATTTGGCACCAGGAGCGTTTTTTTAAAGCCGTACTAATTAAAATTCTAATCCGACTTGATATCTTTGTATTTTAAATTAAGCTGTAATTTATTTCAATATAAAGCTGTTTAGAGAGAAATGTAAGATTGGAAAATTGGATGGATTTTGTAAATCTCTTCCAGAATAATAAATCATTATAAAACAGAAAAATATATCTTTGTACGAGTACACAAACTTTTTTGTGAATGCGCTTAAAACTGGAACATTGTTAAAATGGGGTGGACATCCTCCTTGCCTTTTATTTCAAAGTTTTTTAACGTCTTGAATGAGTATTTATAGATATATACAAAGCTAGACTTATTAATTAGGTTAGATTAATGAATTATTATTAGGTTAGACTTATTAATTAAATAAGTACATACAAAGCTCGTGTTATTTATTAATAAGTAAATTTTTCTGACCCATCAATTTGCCACATGATTCCAGGGCTCTATAACAAGGGTTATACCATTTTGATC
>JAGFPH010002194.1:89325-114133 GCA_018207615.1 Philaenus spumarius
CCATCGCCACCTGCTAATACGATCCATAACATTCAATACAATATGACAATCAGCGTCACCGGTATAAATGCCGTAGCTCTCGCATTCACTTGGCACTTGAATTTTAGCCTTATTGCGTTCTTTCGATGCGAGTTTTCCGCCGACTTGCGTTTTCTGTAATTCCGATCATACTTACGAGCTATATGAGACACATCTCTATAGTTCATTCAAATAGAGTTTAAAGTGAAGCGCCTCCCCCTGCAATATATATGGCCCGGGCACTCGTGGACCTACCTCAGGGACCGGTTCTCCCGTTAGGGTGGGCTAGAGAAGAGAAAGTTTGTTTACTAAGAGCTACTGTGGATCATACGCAGAGTCTCCCGTCCCACACGTGATGTTTGTTTCATCATTGGCCCAAACCCCTAACGTCAGCCTTTGTAAGGTGGTGCTTCACTTATAACTCTCGGTGAATGAACTATGGTGAGATCCAAGGTCGTGAGTAGCAAATGAGCACCGATCATGGTCCCCAGAACACGTTTTGGAGTGTCATTAAAAATCATAGATACATATATGTATATAAGTGTTCGCACTCTAGCGGCCGCATTTTAAGTCCGATATGGTCCAAATTTGGTACACATGTTGGTTGTCTATGTCGCTCGGACGATTTCGTTAACAAAAAAATCCAACAACCGGAAGTACGTTTTTGACCGGAAGTAACTATTTTTTGAGAATTTTACTACGATAATGAATTTTTTTTATAATTTTTTCTTAAAATATAAATGTAGGGTGTTAATCTGCACATTTTGCTTTTTACGCGACCTTATAGCTCGCTTGGTTTTCCCAAAATCGATCAAAACGTAAAATACCATAAAAGTACCCGGTTCGAAGCCAAGTGGTGCAAACTCGCGAGGCCACTAGGCGCAAACAAATTCTGCTAATATATTGCGTACACACAGACAGCTGTTCAACGCCTTCGTGAGTAGACCTATTTTCCAAATTGTTGGTGAAAAGCCTAAAACATAAGCCTATAAACTTAATTTTGGAAATTTGCTCAGCTCATGTCAGCGGTTCAGCTGCGTGGTCGAATTATTAGTATTGTTGTTAATAGAGATTCAATCTGACTAAACTTAAGTGGTGGAGATTTCGATGAGGAAATTTTAATTCCAAGTTTTTAAAACTTGATTATAAATCCCCACAAATAACACTTGACTTTTATTTACTCAAACGTATTTAACCTTCCTCTGCCACTGGCCACCCAAATAGTTTCAATAAAACTATCTCCGATATTAACAGTTCAACAGTTCTTAAAAGTTATGTTCTTCTTCAATATTAAATATTCAATATTAATATTGAATTCACTGTCAGAATTGTCTTCGTCAGAATCCACTGTCTCTTTCTCCATTTCATTTCTCATTTTTCAAACAAAGAAAAGATCTAATGCTAAATTTTCTCCAATATTCTTTCCACACAAGACTTTTTATAGCTATTTTTCCTACAGCTACTTAATAAAGTGCGTGTTTACACACTCCCAGCTGTGCGCAAACTAAACTACTTGTTTTCAGCGTCAAGTAATCATACCTCTTTGTTTGACTTTACGCACGGCTAACAGCTGATGTAGTCAATGTTTTGACAGTTTTGATTGTTGTGAGACTAATCTCTGTAGAACAGCTGATCTTTCTAAAAACTAAAACACTGATTTAAAATTTAGCTGTAGGAAAAACGTTGTATGTGTCACGTGTGCAAAGTTTAATTTGTCACCCTCGAACAACTATCTCGTGCGACAAACTCAACTTTTTACCTTAGGTACAGATTGTATTCTAAAATTGTTATTTATTGCAGATTTTTATGTAAAACGTTTTGTCCAATAGGAATGATTCTCGAAACATATGGCATAATTTAATTTCATTTTGGAGTTATCAAACTGGGATGGATATGGTGTGACTTCCTCGTTTCAATCCAATAATGTGCAAGATCTGTCAAATCAATTCGCTGATTATTTTACATCCGTTTATTCCCACCGCAGCGCAAATTTGCTGAATGCGAATGCAGTTTTCATAAACCTCTTTCGCTTCTGTTGACATTTTTTCTTGTAATATCAACAATACGGATGCAAAAAATCTCAATAAAAAAAATGGTAGGATTCAATAAAATTCGAGCTTTAGATATGAAAGAAAATTTACAAATAATCACATATCTTATTGTACAACTGATACATTTTTCATTTCTGATTTTGTTTTCCCTTAGCTACTGCGTAAAAAAGGACTCGAGAAATAAAAATTATTGCGCAGTCGTTTTAAATGTCTTCGAAGAATGCCATATAGAATTTGAAGAAAACCGAACAACGCATTCGGCCGTGACAGAAATAAATAGTTTTTTTGTTAACGAAATGCCGAACTCCTCAAATTATCAACTACTAAACCGAAACGTTCGAATGCTTTTTTTACGACTTTTCTACTTTAGTGTATAACTAATTTGTATGCAGGTTTGTAAAATAAGAGATTTTATATTTATTTCTTCATTATGTTTATAATTTTGATTAAACTAAATTTGTACACACCTCAACTAAGTCACTTACGCTCCGCTAGGTGGATTATTTTTTCTATTTTTCTTGCAATATTGTAAACATAAATATATGTATAATTCTAGCGGACCCTCAATGCTTGATTTAATTTTAAGGATAGTTATCCCATTTCATCCCTTAGACTTAAGTAATCAAATTTCAAATAGTTTTTTAATCTCTTAAACATAATATTACATAAGTTTAGGTTTATAGCTTATAATGAAGTTAATTTAATTTGTATTTATTTAATAGGGATAGCAACCGAATTTCAATCCATTAGATCGGGATACAAACTATCCTATATTTTAAGTTGGAATAAATCACACATTTTGAAAAACAGTTCATTAAGATCGGTTGAGTAGTTTCGGAGTTCGTCGCGGACAAACACCATGACAATATATTTTAGTTTCATTTAGATGGTTTGTTTAGTTTACGAAATAATTATGTTTAAGCTAATGTAATGTTCGCTGGTATGTTCAATGTCAAAGATAAGTTGAATCACTTTGTAACATCCGTAATAATTCAGGATGTAACAAAGTGGTTCAAATAAAATTTGTAATTTTAAGTGTATAGGCCTAATTAGCGTAAGATACTCTTTGGTATGTAAATATACAATTATATACCAAAATAAAGATAAAAATGTGATATTTTAATGGATTTTAGTTTCATTCAAATTGTTTGTTTAGTTTTCAATGTAATTACGTTTAAACTCATGTATGTTTATAGTTATGCATGGTGTCAAATAATTTATTTGTTGTTGTTATTTTTGAAAGCGAAAATATGATTTGAAAAGTATTAAACAATTCATAGATAATATATATTTTAAACGATATAAAGAAAATTTTAAACAGCATATCTCTAAGTATATAGATATGTAACAACCGATGTTTGAATTGAATTATAATACAGTAAGCATTTTTCGTTGATTTTTGTTTGTGTTTGTTTTAAGTTTTCAATCTAACCTAAAAAAGATGTTATTTTTGAATAATAATAAACTGATTATAAATTTAAGTAAAGTTGCTGCGGTAATGAATGTAAACGAACATGTGTTGCTAAGCTTTTTAACCCAACAGCTGTTTTTGTGACTTTACGAAAATGGTCTTGAGTTCATACGAAAATCCCATCGAAAAAAGCATGTTCAGTTTCTCCCGAATTTGAAAATTTTCCAAGAACTTTTCAAAATTTTCTTTCCATGAAAACCTAATTCGGATTATTAAGAACATTTTTAAAACAAAAAATAGCCAAATTGGTTCAGCCGTTCTCAAGTGATGCGCCTACCAACGAACAGCATTTAATTTGTATTATATAGATAATAAGTTGGATAGAAGAGAAAACTTTACAGTCCTAATCTCTTATTTGGATTTTTATTAGAATTAGATTTCATTCATTTTAAAAGAATCCTTTCATCCTTCCCTGAATTGTGTTTCTATTAATCTGATAAGACGACACAAACCCCCTTACATCCCTCACCTGTGGCTTTCAAGCAAGGGTTGGTTGTAAGTCTCCCTCGGGCCGGTGTTATAGGCTTTGTTGACAACGTCCATGTCTGGCTCGTTCTCGCAACGAATTTCCCTTTCGGAGTAAAATTTCCCTGTCACGCAGTGCACTGTAACAAGGAAATGCGTTTGATTATTGTACAAGTATGAAAGGGTAACCAGCGTCGAATCTCCGAAACTTAACGGGGTTATTTGTCAGCTAAAAACAAGCAAATAATACAATATAGCATAGCGTCCTACCTAGCTCTGTTTTCTGTCTGTCCGTCTGTATGTGATTTTATACAAATAACTTAATATCACAGAAACGGTTTAAGAAATAATCCTGAAACTGAGTATGAATAATCTACATAGGGTACATTTTAATTTAAAAAAAATTTTTTCCTGCAACAATCCGTTTCAAAATGGCGGCAGTTGAAAATATTCAATGTTTAATATCTAGAAAATTATACATTTTACACAAAAAATTAAAGGGTCAACATTTTAGTCTATTTGGGAAGACCAATCAATTTGCTTGTTTTTAGCTGACAAATAAAACTGTAATGTTTTGGACACCAAGAACAAAAAAGTCTTAAAATAACTTTGAAAATCCAAAATCATCATAAAATACAGGATGTTCCATAAGAAATTCGAAAGTTGACCACCATATTAAAAAATGGTTTTCATTTACCAATATTTTAACTACATATTTTAAAATTTCTTAAAAAAACAAGAAAAGGTTCCCCATTTAAGGGGATTCCTACTGAAAAATGACCATTTTCCAAATATTTTTTTTTTCTTTTTTCCCTGATTCTATAGTTTATTATAAGGTTTAAGAAAAACATAACATGTGCCATAAAAGTTCTTTATATCACTGTGAACACATTTATTCAAAGCAATGTGCGCACATACTTTTTTTCGATTTGAACTTCTTTATGTTTGCTATTTGGACTAAAAAGATTTTTTATTTTTTTTTTTTGTAATAATTGCAAAGAAGGACAACAATGTTTATTACTAGGCTTTCAATGCATCCAATATGTAAGTAAAACATATCTTGACTACAAATACTGTTTGTGCAAGTTATTCCCCTCTATGGCAGCTAAAATAACTAATGGAATCTTTAAACGCGATTTCTCGCAACATTTCATATTTTTTACATAAAAGTTCTTATAACTTTTTAACTGCTAAAGCTACAGTGATGACATTTCTACCACATCTTTAGCAGCTTATAATGCAACTTGTTGGTTATTTTTATTCTTCTAGGACAAATACATGAGTATTTTAATTGTAAATCACAAATTTGTTTTATATATATATTTTTTGTAAGGTCATAACTTCTAAACTTTTAGTGGTAAGAATATGACTATACCCAAAAAGTTAGTGCTTTTTATATACTTTAAAACATGACATCAAACGGCCAAATTGGTTTAGTAGTAAAAAAGTTATAAGAGATTTAAAAAAACATATTTTTTGCCTAAAACAAACTAAAAAAACTCAAAAAGGTATGTACAATTTTTTTTTTGTCAATTCCTAATTAATGGTTCATAATTAAAAAAAGGCCTATTATAGAAAATCCCTATTTTCAGTAGGGAATTCCCTTAAAGTTTGCTGTCAGATTTGTAGTTCACAAGATACCAATGGTGGCCTTTTAAAAAAGACACCCTGCATAATATTTACTATTACTAATTTGGTTTTAATAGCTCATTAATAATCGAAAAGAAAGATTTTTAATCAAACTAAACGTTTTTCTTTTCGATAATTAATTAGCAATGAAAATCAAATTAGTTAAATATCCAATAAGGAAAATAACTATTGCAGATGTTGTATTAAAATAAACATCATTTAAGTCAAAGGTAGTTGAATTACCGAATCCTCTAGGGTGTGATGGTGAAATATCAGACCTCCCTCTGACTCGAGCCAAGGTGAAGCATAGCTTGAAGGGCGGACGTCCAGGGGCTAATTTCTTCGGTTCTGGCGTCTTGTCCTCTATTGTTGGACTTCCTTCCGATTGGTCCATTTTTCAACTGGATCAAAAAAGGCAATTTGATGATACGAACTCCACCCGTGCTCCGATTCTGAAAAATTTTCTTATAACATTAATGCAATTTTGTATTTATTTTTCCGCCTGTTAGATTGTAATAATTCATGGCTACACCTTAATTAATACTTTGTAATATTATCTCAAGTATTCACACTGAATATGGCAATATACTTCCAAGAATTTTAACCAATTCTTTAGCCGAACAGCGACACAACTTTCCCAAATTTTCTTTTTCGTTTAATTATTTATGTAACTTAAAATATTATTGGATAACCAATTAATTGATATTAATCCATACTAATATTATAAAGTGGAAAAGTTTGTTTGTATGTAGGGGGTAATCTCTGGAACTACTGATCCGTTGAAAAAATTGTTTTACTAATAAAAAGCTTCACTATCACTGAGTAACTATTCATTTTGATAACAACATTTTTTACTTCAATATTTGTAAATTTAGTAGGAAAAAATTCTTAGATTAGGCCTAGATTGATGAACCAACACAAATATTTCTTGAATGTATTTACATTCATTACCATAGCAACCAATTGAATAAATTAACAAATAAAAAGCTGATTTCCATTAACAGCTATTTCCATTAACAGGTTTCAAACTTTGAAGCAACTATTTTTATTTCTAACTTTTAGGTTATGTTTTTATTAAAGTGTAGATCAGAGCCTTAATGGTTCTTTTGACCTTTATTATAATTAATTAGTAATCTTATATATTAAAAAAATTCTGTTTTTCTTTTCCGAGTCCGTTCGGCTCTTCTACCCGACCGATTTTCATAATTGAGGTCTTAAATTAAAGGTATGCACGCCCAGATTTGCCATCAAGCATTACAAATCATGTATCTTTCGCCTTACAAACGTTATAATCAAATGCAAATTTCTGCTGTGTATTCCTTATTGGGGTTTTTTTTTGGTTCTTTGTCCACTTTGCGTTCGTATACCGTCCATCCGATTGCTTTGAAATTTTGCATAGTAACACAGGTTAACCCTGGGAAGGTTTTAGGCCTTTTACCGAAGTCCTAGGACATTAGGGCTACGCCTCAGTGACCCTCAAAGTTTCAATGTTAATCTTATGGAAAAAAGATTTCTATTGATTTTATCAGGGACACAAAAACAGCTGTTCGTATGAAAAGCTTAAAACAGCTGATTTTGATCAACAACTGATTTGGATCAAATCAGTATCAAATGTAGTATTACCTTTTTGAGGTTACATTGACAAACTAAAAACAAACACAAACAAAAATCAACGAAAAATGCTAACTATATTTTAATTCAATTCAAACATTGGTTGTTACAAACCTATTATATATAAAACAGCTAATTTGGATCAAAAACTGAACATAATCATTCACAGATATGTCAAGTCTTATATATTATCATCCGTTCAGCCGCTATTCACCCGAGAAGGAGCCCCGGTATACAATCCTTCAAATTTCCCATGTTAATCTTATGGAGATAATGTTTAATGAGTTTGAGTCAGCTGCCAAATAAAACAGCTAATTTATGCTCGGTCACCTATGTACAAACGAGCAAAAGATTAACGAGATTCTTTATCGAATTTTCCACCTGCGAGCGAAGCGAAGCAGCCATCTGAGGCCGAAGGCCGAGCCGTTGTTGGGACGCGGAGCGTCCAGGGGCAGAGCTCCTACTTATTATAAAAAGTAATTTGATTTGAACATTTAACATTATTTACCATCTTAGGTTTGGGATAGTTATTAATCCTACACCTTTATTATAAATAAAACATAACATGATTACGTGTATAGAAGGCAAGGTCAATAGATAGTAAAGGTTGCCTCATTCGGGAAATATAAATAATTCGACCACGCAGGTGGACCACTGACTTGAGTTGAGCAAATTTCCAAAATGAAGTTTATATGCCTATGTTTTAGGGTTTCAACCAACAATTTGGGAAATAGGTCTACTCACGAAGGCGTTGAACAGCTGTCTGTGTGTACGCAATATATTAGTAGAATTTGTCTGCGTCTAGTGGCCTCGCGAGTTTGCTTCGTACCGGATACTTTTATGGTATTTTACGTTTTGGTCGATTTTGGGGGAACCAAGCGAGCTATAAGGTCGCGTAAAAAACAAAATGTGCAGAATAACATCCTAAATTTATATTTTTGGAAAGAAACTCTAAAACATTTCATTATCGTAGTAAAAATCTCAAAAAATATTACTTCCTGTCAAAAAACGAACTTCCGTTTGTTGGATTTTTTTGGCTAACGAACTCGTCCGAGCGACGGAGACAACCAACATGTGTACCAAATTTGAACCAAATCGGACATAAAATGCGGCCGCTAGAGTGCGAACACATATATACATTACAACGAATCTTCAGTTTTAGAAGAATTAAGTTGTAGAATAATTTGTTTTGGCCACAACTGCAACGCGTCGAGCCCCACGTTGGCAGCGCCAATTCTACAACGAATAACTGTTTTTGAGAAAATTCTTCGTTGGAGAATAAGTCATTTCCACCTACTGGAAGTCTTATAGGCAATCTCACTTTGTTTGGCCTAGGTGAAATAACTATGTGTCGAATATTCAGTTCACTGACTATTCTGACAAAAAACTTTACTTTATACTTCCAGTAATTTATTTTTAATTTTAGCTCAGTAAGAACACAAGTTAATAATTTTACTTTTTGTAAACCTCTGAAGAGTGAGTACACTGGAACTAACCTTGTAAATTGCTTATTTGTGCTTGCAATTATTTTATGAAATTTTACTTTATCAATTCTTAATCTAAAATTCATAAACTATTGGGATATTTGAATACTAGGTGTTTTTGTAAATAATAACCTTTTATAAAACAAAATAAAATTTTAATAATTTCTTTTTTCTAATTTTAAACATAAAACAAAATTCTTGTATTTCATATTTTTCAAATAAAACCAAATAATAACTTTCTTCTCAATTAAAATAATAACTTTTTTAAACTATAAGGCAGAACTAATCTCTTAGTTAATTATAATTTATTTTAATATTTTATTTCTCAATTTAATTTAATTTATATTTTAATGAAAATTTGAATTTACGATTTAATGAATTTACTTCTTTAATTAATTACAAATATTTCTTAATCTAACATCCTACGTAACCCAGTATTTAAAATAAATTTATTTGAATTTACTTCAGGCAATTTAATGGGGACTAACGTATTTTACGCTTCTACCGACCTTTTCACACTTGTCCAGGCGTCGCGACGTTGTGGTGAAATCCGCGAACGCTGTCTAGTGATGACAAGCTACAGATGTTCTGCGTGCTGATAGAGTTGTCTTGTGGGTGAAGGTGGAGTCCTGTAGGGTTGTCTGGATGTATGATGGATGTCTTCTTAAAGATGGATGTGGTGATGCCGTGTCTGCTATCCCGGTTCGTCTATTCCCTCGTAGCTACAGTTGCATGTCCTGGTGGCCGCCTGGTGGTGTCCTGGAGTCCTGTCCGGAAGCTATACGAATCACTCCATGTATCAGCTGTCCTGTAGGCTATGTTTTTCTTCCAGAAATCCCAAGTTAGGCCAACTTGTATAGACTAAGTTGCCACTGACGTTCTTGTAGAGTTAATTCGGTGTCTATTGCTGCATCCCAGATGATAACCGCTATGCCGTATCTTCTTACTTGTTATAAAAATTTAAAGTTTAACGAAGAAAATACTCAGCTTCTAGCACGCTAAAGTATTTTATAAAAAACAAGTATCTGCTCTCGATGCGTTAACTTACATCGCAGAAATAATAATCCATCCCGAGTTTCCCCGAGCAATCGTTTATATAATGTTTTTCGGCACTATTTCATTGCCAACCTAAGCTTTCTACCACTGTATTTCGAAAATGCTTTAAAATCCATTTTTTCGCCAATTTCAAACTACTAGTTTACGTAACTTTTCATCCTGAATTTTATTATAATTTTTTCATAATTTTGTAACATGATTTAGCCTTTGTTTTAATTAAGTTTCTATTGTTTCTTTGAGTACGCCCCTTTTCGTAAACTGGTCACCCTGTTCTCCTTCCATCAGTCTCGTCTTTGGACCTCCCCTCTACTGTCTTGCGTTCTTATCTGGCTTCCCTCAGTTTTGTGCTATGGAAATCCTTTTTCCATGTAACCCTTCCAGGTTTTATCCGATTTTCCTGAAACTGACATCATTTTCCTCAGCTCGTTGTTACCTTTCCACACGAACTCGAGTGACGTTCGTACGACTCCTGGTTCGCGTACACGACCCGCGCGCGTTTTTCCGCGGCGATTTTTCCCGGAAAAGTCTTAATTTTACACTTCTTTTGGTTTTTCTTTTTCCACTTTTCTTGTCCATTGGTTTTCATTTACTAGCCGGATTTTCATCTCATTTCTGCTTCTGGTTGTCTTGCTGTGAGGTTAGGGACTTCAACGATTTTTCACAAATTAGGGTTTTACTTTACTCCCGAAACATATTTCAAATACTGGATTATTTTTACATAACTACTTCATTTAGATAATATTTACTATTTTGAATTGTTAAAAGTTTGAGTTTAAATTTTTCATTAGCTGTAAAGGTGCAAATTCTATCACCTTTTTCCTTTTATAAATTTTCTAGTTTTTCTTTTACATTATAAATTACATTTATCAATACTAAAACTCGTTTTAGTTAGAATTTAAAAAACTTTATTTTTAACCTACTCTTTTATCCTTTAAACTTTATAAATTACCATTAACTTTTTTATATGACAAAATTTCGCTAAAACTTATTTCACCTTTAGTTTAGGCCTTTTCAAGAAAAGCCTAAAAAACCTTTTCTTTTTTAAATTAGAGGAATTTTGAAAATTTTCTCATTCTTTGAAAGCTCGTATCTTACGTAACTTTATGATTTTTTAATATCTAATCTTGCAGTAAATACACCCGCCGTTAGCGTAATGCATTTCCCGAAGATTTTTATTTTTTATTCAAATCTTGGATTTTGGCTTCCCGTAGGAATCTTTTAAGTAATTTTTATAAGTTCCCAATCCTTTTCAGACAGGCAGGGTCCAAAAGTTTAATTCTACCCGATAACAGACCGCCCGCGTATACATGCTGATCTCGTGACCTACATTTGGCTTTAACTCCCGGCAAGTCCATATTATTCAAACTTACAAAATTAATTGCAAATTTAAACTCAAGACCTACAACGAGTTTTGTCCGTTGTAACATATATATATATGTATGAATTTTAATGACACCACAAAACGTGTTCTGGGGACCATGATCAGTGCTCATTTGCTACTCCCGACCTTGGGTCTCACCATAAGGGCCACTGCAATAGCTAATTTTTCCTATGGAAATTCGCTAAAAAAAAGTGGAGTGGGGGCTGTGACCTAGTTGTAGTACAACTAGGCACTGATCAAGGTTTTGACTTGTACGACGAAACATACATTGCCCATGGTAGCGGCGTTTTTGTACTACAATGACGTCACTGGACAGGGGGCGCTTGAGTTTGTTTACATGACTATGAGGCAACCTTTACTATCTATTGACCTTGTATGGAAGGTTCCAACGGGGTTGGCGTGTGGAACACGCAGGGGTTCCCCCTAGCTTAATATAAAATAGCAAACAAATTTATTTTGTTAGTATTGTACTGTAAATGTCTGTAGTAAATAATTTAAATGTATTTGTTTAAATGAATTAAACAACTTTTAATTTAAAGTGAAATAAATGTGCTTTTCCAAAGGTGAATCTAAAAAAAACTGTAATCCATTGCCGAATGGCGCAAATACCAAAATTTCATATTAGAAATATACTCATAAACATGCAGTGTCCGAGGCCCTGTTTGGGACATGTTTGCTAAACAAAATGCCAGCACGAACGAACCCTAAGGCCAAATAAGACCTTTAATAATATTATCTGTACCATAATCATTAAAAACAACTTTGTTGGTAATTTAATGTTAATAATTTTGAAAATTGTAGTGTTAGTTGCTGTAGTTACATTCACCTGTGGTGCGCTTAACAAAGTGCAAGAAACTATGTGGGTATGCTGGAAGTAACTGTGTAATACGCCTAAACAAATTGACTATAAAAGAGTTTTAGATGTCAACAGAGCAGCTTTAGGATGTACAAAATATGAATCAGAAAAGAAATCTAAAAAGAATAAACGGTACCAGAAACTGGCACATACTCACAAACATAATATTATTATAAATATAATTATTTAAATTATTAAACAGATTGACTGTGACTTCATAATTGTATTAAAGTAGAAGAGGGGATACATTAAAGTAGGAGTAACTAATAAATATTATGATTATTTATAATAATCATAATAATTCATAATAATCGAACGAGAATTTCGAGAAATATGCTGTTTTTGAATATGGTAGGGTACATTAAGGGCTACAAATAAATTTTTTTATCAAAACCATTAGAGCCGTTTTTGTATAAAAAATAATAACATATTTTTTGCTAAAAAGGGGGTTGTTTTTCAAAACATTTTTTCGTGCTTCTATACAGGCCAAATTGACATGTTTGGTGCAAATTTGTTCGAAATCGATCGAACAGTTTTCTCTCTAGCTTTGTATACGTACAGACATACAGACAGACATTTTGTAAAAACCACTTTTTTGGGCTCAAGGGGTCCCAAAATAGATATTTCCACAAAAATGTCAACATCGATTTTTTGCGATCATTATATTGTAGTACAGTGAGCAAGTAAAAAAAGGAAAGCAATGAGGAGGAAAACTATTCAGTATGCTAGAAAGTTTTAGTAAGATCAGCAAGACTTGTTTGAAGTTTATTTCACTTGTCTAATAAACCTCTTAATGCAAACAGATCGCTGTACACTCTGATATTTTCAAGGAAATTATGATTTATCAGGAGGCACATTATTATGATTTTTAAGAGGCACATGGATCTTGCTAACTTGGTGAAAACAAATGTACTTATGTTGTAAACGTTCTACACTGAGGAATGTTTTTTCGTGTCACATCCATCCGCAAAACCCCTAATTTTGTTCAAAATTTTTCAATTTTTCTAAATATTTCCGGTATAAAAATTAGCCTAGATTACTTTCTGAAACGTCCTCTATATGCAAATGAAAGTTTCGTCAAAATTGGTTCAACCATTCCTGAGATTAGCCCGGATAGACAGACAGACAAAAAATAAAAATACATGTGATGGTTTTGGTAACCATATGAGCTTAGACAAAAATATTAATTTCGAAATCACAGACAGACACTTCAATTTTATTTATATGTACAGATGCATTGAAATATTATGTAACACGGTACATACTATATAGACCAGGATCTATAATTTTTGAAACCAAAAAAATTAATAGTAGGATGAAACCCGTTAAAAAAGGACGAGAATATAACAAAAATGAAAGGAAAAATAATTTAGGGCGATCTGAGTTCGAGAAGTGGAAGGGGGTGAGTTTTTAAGGGTAAAAAACGGTGTATCTCGATTTCCGTCAAAACTACAAGTCCTATGGAAATAAATTAAATGACAAAGTTGTAGGTAATAAAGAGACCTACAACTTTTTTATTACACTTTTTTCACATAACCCCAAAATTTATGTGAAAAATTCAAATAATCAAGTTTTGGGTTTTTTACTTTTATCTCATGCAAAAAAAAAAATTTTTTCACGAAATTTGATGAAAACTTACCTTTTTATGTCCTAAAGACACTGTAATTTTTTTGATTTGAAATATTTATTTTTTCACCTTATTTTGACTTAATATCGAAAAAACACCCTAATTTTCAATCGAAAATTCTAGCGTCAAAATATCAGCTTTTTAAAAAAAATCGGGGAGTTTTTTGTTTGTTGAAATCTCTTATGTCTGATAATGTTAAAAAAATATATACGTTACTATGGTAAATGTTCTCAGAAAATGCAAAGAAAAGAAAAAACTCGAATCCGAAATTTTTGTGTAATCACTATGTACAATTTTGAGCTATTTAATAAAATGTACACTTTAATTACTTGAAAAACGTAAGATTCTATGTTACATTGATAAAAAAAAATTACAAATCCATAAATCATGAATCATAGAATCGGGAAGGTTTGTTGAATCTAACGATGAAGAAATGCCTCCGAAGAGACAAAAAGTAATGGATAAGTGATTAGGGTTCAAGATAAGATTTATAAATAAGAAGATTAATGCATTTTAAAATATTATTATGAATAATAATAATCAGTATAAAGTATCTAAATTCAATAGTACGATTTACATTTCTATTCATATATTATGAGATTTTCTATGACATAAATGTAATTAGAATTTAATAAATCAACTTTTTGACTAAAAAAATTGCAGCAATCACATTTTTTAATTGAAATCCCCCCTGTAAATCCTATCTTTAATAATTAGAACAACTACTTTCGCACGTTTCTTGCAATCTTTATGATTTAAGGATTTGTAATCTTTTTGTTTATCAATGTAACATAGAATCTTACATTTTTCAAGTAATTAAAGTGTAAATTTTACTAAATAGCTCAAAATTGTACATAGTGATTAAAAAAAATTCAGATTCGAGTTTTTTCTTTTCTTTGCATTTTCTGAGAACATTTACTATAGTAATGTGTATATTTCTTTTACATTATCAGAAAGAAGAGATTTCAACGAACAAAAAACTCCCCGACTTTTTTAAAAAGCTGATATTTTGACGCGAGAATTTTCGATTGAAAATTAGGGTGTTCTTTCGATATTATTTCAAAATAAGGTGAAAAATTAAATATTTCAAATCAAAAAAATTACAGTGTGTTTAGGACATAAAAAGGTAAGTTTTCACCAACTTTCGTGAAAAAAAATTTTTTTTGCATAAGATAAAAATAAAAAACCAAAAACTTGATTATTTGAATTTTTCACATAAATTTTGAGGTTATGTGAAAAAAGTGTAATTACAAAAGTTGTAGGGCTCTTTATTACCTACAACTTTGTCATTTAATTTTTTTCCATAGGACTTGTAGTTTTGCCGGAAATCGAGATACACCGTTTTTTACCCTTAAAAACTCACCCCCTTCCACTTTCAGACCTCAGATCGCCCTTAAATTATTTTTCCTTTCATTTTTGTTATATTCTCGTCCTTTTTTAACGGGTTTCATCCTACTATAATTTTTTCACTTTTTACCATTTTTAAAATTATCGACCCTGGTCTAATATTACATGATCATTTACATGATTAAAAATAGTATATTTTCTTATAAAACTAGTAAATCCCCGTCAAAAATCACAGGCGTATTAATTAGATTTTTATACAATACATCATTTATACAAAATACTATTTTTAAACAATATACTTTAACTCGGTAAATGTGTACAATTATAAGGACTATAAAACTGTAGGAATTTTTGTTAAGGTTTTGTGTTTATGTATATTATTATGTATATTTAAAGAAAGATAAAAATATTGTCTTTTAATTGCCTTTTATTTCATATCGATAGATCAAATGATTTAGAAGTTATTAATATTATAGGCTATATATTATTGATTGAAGTTGTAAACATATTTCCCAAAGTATAATCTACACTAGGTTTTGTTTTCGTATTACAGATGGGTGAAATCAGAAATCAGCTGTTATATTATTAAGTTAAACGAATAATTATTTCTTATTTAAATTTGTATATTTTGTAATGTGTGAATAACCATATGACCTTACAAAAAAGCTTATATTTTTAAATCACAGACACTTCAAATTCATAGATGTAGGTATAGATAACGGAAATTTTAGTAGTTTTTCAAAACCACACAAAACAAAGTGGTTTATTTTAAAATTAAATATAGGTTAACATTATTCTAAAAGGTGCTAAATTGAAGCTCTCTGTACCTTAAGTTCTAGTTTTTAACGTCCCATTAATTGTTTAGAACTTAGCAACCATCCAAATTAAGGGTCTTCTATACCTTGCGTAAAACAGCAAAAATATGCACTTCGTACTAACGTGTTTCGGACGCCGTTTTTCAACCTAAAAAGTTGTGAAACATCTTAAATTGTTCTTAAAGGCTATGTGCATTTGTCTTATAACTCGTAATTGAATGAAATCGACGGCAACTCCTTTTAATCAACAGTTTAACTAAGTAAAAATTGATTATTTTTAACGCATTTTTTTGGAAGTTTTAAGCAATAATTTCCATATTTTAAGCTAACACGTAAAAAATATAAAGCCTTCTTCATACCTTAAAATAGTTTCCCAGATTATTAATTTATAAATAGAATCGGAAACACGTTATTACGAATACATGTTTCAATGATTTTGCGACTTTAGTAAGACCTTTTTATTAAAATCATACTATACACTCGGGAGTTTTCTTCAAGGTAAAGAAGAGCCTTAAGATGTCTGAAAGTAACACTACAAAACAGTTCAAATAATAGTTGCAGAAAGGACAACTTTAACATCGAAGCATCTTTGATTCCGTACTGCCAACCACACCAAAACTCAATATGAATAGCAATAATAAAATAATGAAAACCTCACATAATCAAAATACGAACAAGGGTGTAAACAAATTATACATTGATGGGTGAGGCTACGGCTCCCAGTAGAACGGGTGTGATTTTAATATAACTCGTAAAATATAAAATCCCTATAAAACAGGCTGTTTTTTATAAACATACTAGGGGAGACCCCTGCGTGCTCCGCACGCAAACCCCTTTGCAACCTTCTGCACGCATAATTATATGTTATGTTTTCTTTATAATAAAGGTGTAGGATTAATAATAACCCCAAAGCTAAGATAGTGAATATCCAAATTATTTCGTGTATTTTACAATAGCAGTTATAATCCTATACTCTAATACGAGCAATGTCTGTTTGTTTGTTTGTGTGTTTGTACGAGCAATCTCGAGATCCAGCGGAAGGATTTTGCTGAAACTTTGGGATTAGAGGCTTTTGGGACTAAAAAATCGATTGGTGAAAACCATTACCTCAGGAAAACTCGTATTTTTCTGAAAAACTCATTTGAAAATTGAAAATTTTTAACATTGGGGTTATGTAATTTAAAATCAATAGGATACATATGACAAACATCAGCTGTTTCCTATAATATTTCCATCAGCTGTCTCCTATAAATTTTTTTTTTTTTTTTTTCTTAAAGGTTAGAATTGTTTTAAGCATGAAATCAGCTGACCCGTGCTAATATTTCGCGAGTTATGAGTAGGCCTACAAAACAGTACTTACCTGATTTGTATTTACATACATTTTCCTATAAAAAAAAACACAATTAACAAAAATACCGAGTAATGCTCGGTCGCCCAGGTACTAAAGGTTAAAAGAACCAGAAAGGCTCAGGTCTACACTTAAATAAAAACCTAACCTAAAAGTTAGAAATACAAATAATTGCTTCAAAGTTAGAAATCAGCTGTTAAAGGAAATATTAGAGCAAACAGCTGATTACTGTAACAACAATATACATATTTATTTATTATTTAGTATGGCGCTCCCACTGTCATAAAATATTTAATATAGCTTGTATTGTTTTTTCGTCTAACAATGGCGTTGTTTTAAAAAAAGTATATAAAAACACGCGTGTATTCAAATGAAACTTTGTGTTAAAATGTCAAAGCAACCGGTGAAGAACTTTCGGAGATTTAAGATTTTGAACGAACGAACATTTAGGCCTACATATTTATTTATATAGTATAGATATTTTTATCTGACACGGATTTCTTACAATAACCATAAGAAATTCAAAAGTTCGACGCCTCATTGTAAAATGGCGGCCATTTCATCTAAGAACATTATTTTTAACTACATATTTTTTATTGCATCAAAAAACAAGGGAAGGTTTTCCATTTAAATTTTTCCGTAAGATTTACAGTTTACAAAATACAAATTGCGTCCCATTTAAAAAGACACCCTGAAGTGGCAAATGTGCAAAATAATAATAATTTACTCACTGCTTTTATCCAGCCAATGCTACCGCTCAGCTGCTCAGCTGTTTATACGAACGTGGCTATATTGATTGGAGGGCAAGGTACACCTTTGTACCAGTCCACGCTTTAGATTTGCCCATCAGCTGTTCACCATGTGAATTTTGAATTCATAAACAGCTGATTACGTAATTGAACCACGCTGACGGTTATTTTATAACATATTTTTACTCACATTTTCGTTTGCTAAACCGTTACAGATAAACCAAAACAGTAAGGAGGGCAAATGAAAACATCTTCAAAACAGTCGACTAAAAATATGTTTACCTGTCAAGTATTTCTTACAATAAGAGTTTTAATTTTACAAGTTACACAGTTGCGAAGAAAACACTTCCTTTTATTGTATCAGGCTCTTTAGATAAGTACACATTTATATTTGCCCTTATAAATCAAAATTAATAATATGTTTATACGTCCTTTATGGATTTAGATAAAAGTGCCACTGAGCATCTGCTTTAAGACTCAAGGTGCATTCACACTACGCTGACGTGTCACGAAAAACTAAACCATTATTTTAAATAGGAGTGTGCATACTATACGCAAACGTGTTGTGTCGGTTGAAGGTACACAACACGCTCCCTGAAGCGTCAGCTCCAAATATAAATTCCCATATTTCGTCAGTAGGCGTCAGCTATGAATATGGAAGAAAAGCTCATAGAGCAAGTGAAGTAATATTTTATTTGACCATCAAGAAAAAGACTATAGAAATTAATATGCACGCAATGCAGCAAGGCAAGAATAATGAAAATATCAGGTAATATTAACATTTATTTAATAATGTATTTCAAAGTTTGATTGATTTAACAAAAATATTTCAAACACTTTAAAACACGTTTCTAAAATCAGTGTTTCCTTAAAATTTGTCAAGAAATATACTCTTCTTCCTCGTCTAAAAAATCTCATATCCATTTCGCAACGAAGTACACCTTGTGGGAACCAAACAACAACTGACGTGATTTCGTCACACACCGCCTCACGCTTGACGTGTCAACACGTCACATCGGCATAGTGTGAATGCAGCTTAAGGTTATTCATAGAGATAGTATGAATAAAAATAACAAGTACCTGCGAGTCCATGCTTACGCCCTTTCACGATTTAATTGCAATAGCTGTTGTCAGTTGTTATTGATTTTCCAGGTCAGATCACTTTTAATTACAGTTTCAATTGGATTGTGTAATTTATCGGACTATTACACACAACTGTTTCACTTCTGTGTTTACTGTTAAACTTAGAGATATATTTGTGAAAACTATTTTAGACTCGAAATTTTGGAGTGTATTTTGAAATAATCTCGGCTTAAAGCGGACTAGTTCAACTTTTATGATTTTAAATGCTGTTTTATACCCCATTCATGGTTATTAGAATGTGGTTTTAACAATGTTAATCTCAACTGCAACTTCTATTATAGGTCTATATTTACATAGTTATAAATGTATTTTGTTAGTATTCAGTTTATTCTATTACACAATCGCCTACATTCGTTCAGTATTGTAAATAATCGAATACATTTTTTATAAATAATCGAATGTCTAGTCTCAAAAATCTGCAAACTTGCTGCTGTCAGCTCGTAAGTGGTTTTTAATGAATATTTCAAAGTATCCTCCGTTCATGTTTTCCATCCTCGGCTCTGCTAACATGCCCAAAAGGTTATCATCGTTGTTTATTTCTTCTCACAACAGATATTTTAACACTGTCTTCTTTCGTAAACTCATTCAGTGAAGTGAATAAAAGTTAGTTAAAGCTAATACTAGATGATTTTCAAGTTGTAACTAGATTCTGAGTGAATGAAAGTAGATTCAACTAACAATCTAGTAGTAACTTGTAATTTTGAAATTCCTAGTGCTAAGCTCTGAATAAAAAGCTGGCACTAGGTTTTTACCCTAGTTGAAACTTGTTTTTTTCTAGTGCGAAAGGGATCACACTAGGATTTTAAAGTAGTCGTCACCATGGCCTTGTTGATGAATGTAAGGAACAGAAAAAGTTATTGTGATATACTTAAGTGTAGATAAGTGCAAACATCTTATACGCATTGCAAGTGAAAGTATAGATTTTTTAACTAATGAATTTTTGTCGGAAAGTAATGAAACAAAAGGAAAAGCAATAAGCCCGAGAATGCAGATGGAAATATTCTCGCGTTACTTTGCTGACCCAGAATTCCAGAGCGGTGTAGTTAAAGACTTTGGAGTAGAACGGAAAACAGTGGCTAAGACAAAGTTCACAGCTGGATTGGCTTTCCTAATTCGGTAGCAGAAATAAACGATCCAAAGTTGTTGTGGCAAACTCGTTATAATTTACCGACGGTCATTGATGCATTGGACTGCACGCACATTGAAATTAAAAACCCAGCAATACACGATGACGAATACATAAACCGTAAGGGTTATCCAAGTTTCAACGTGCAGGCCACAAGAACAGTTCACGAGCTGAGTGGCCAGGCTCTGTAGGCCTACATGATGCAAGAATATGGCGACGAAGTGATTTTAGGGAGGTCATTACGATATGATGGTTCAGCTTGTTAGGAGACTCAGGTTGCTTCATACTTTTGGTTTATTACTCCTTTCAAGCCAGCAGCAAACAATATCCAACGTAGATTCAACAGAAAACACGCAAGTGAGAGAGTAGTTATAGAAAGATTATTTTGCCAATTAAAAAAACGTTCCCTATTTTGTGTAATTGCTTAAGAGTTCCATTAGATAGAGTACCCAAAGTTAAAGCTATCTGCGCCGTGCTTCACAATGTGGCCAAACATCTGAATGACAATTTCGAGGACAAATAGTCTGAATTGGATGAAAATGGGGACGAAGATGATTATGAAGTTGGACAGGGATTGAACGAGAATCCTGAAAAAAAGCTGCAAGGGGGAAAGGAAGCATGAGGACGTGTTGAATTTCATTTAGTAAATTTGTAGTTTGACTTAATTGTATAAATTAGATTGTAGTGTCTGTATTAAAAAAAAACATACCCATTTTAAAAACCAAATAAAAAATTTATAATATAAAATTAACAAAAAGATAAAAAAGGAATTTCGTTGTTTTAACAAGTGACTGGCTACCTCTAGTTGCAACTATAATGGTAGTTGTATCTACAGAATTTCCTGACCGGGATAGTTGTAACTACCTAGTTTTAGCTTCTATTTATTCACATCGATTTCAGTTGAAGCTAAAACTGCCTACTAGGGGGTAGACACTAGTTTTATTCACTTGACTGATTGTGTATGCACCACGATACACTGACAGACTGTGAATATACAGACAGACAGTTCAGTTGGGTGGGTCGCCTCAAGCAAAAACAAGCTCATAGAGGATCGCTAAGTCCCGGAGCACATGAGCTGCGAAGTAATCGGGACGCCGCGATAGTTTTCCATCCTTTCTGTTTGATACCTATCGAGTTTCAGTGCACATGAGGAGACAGGAAGCCCCTTCATTTCAATCCCATCTCTTTGATACCTTGGAATTTTTCCATGTTGGGGACTGTCTTCATTGTAGTGTTGGAAATGCGGAATACTACCCCCGGAAAACTACCCCTTCAGGTGAAACGTGACGTCACGAAATCTGCCAACTAACCAATATGGGAGCCGTGTCTGCGACTGGAATACTACCCCCCCCTAGCAAAAGCGGGTCGCCGGAATACTACCCCCCGGAAAACTACCCCCCAAGCAGGTTCCTACAATTATACTGTTATCGGCAACATACTGTGACTAAACAGTTGAGGTTAGTCCTCTAGTTTTTTTTTTATTCTAATTATAACGAAACTTGAGTGTGCGTGACTGGAAAACTGCCCCCCCCCGATCTCTGACGTCAAAATGACGTAGGAACCTGCTTGGGGGGGTAGTTTTCCGGGGGTAGTTTTCCGGGGGTAGTATTCCGGCGACCCGTAGTGTTGTTCGTCCTACGAGATAGATCGAACACAAGTTAAAATTTATAAAAAAGGTTGCTTTTTCGTACTTTAATTTTTTTCTGATTTTGTCTGAAAATTAAAAAACATATTTTGCATACATCCTCCTATACCGATTGATTTTTCCCCTGACCTTGTACTCTTCACTTTGCACATCCCGTATTGAGCGTTGTTGTTTGATCTCCTCAATAAATAACTCCACATCCACGACGAAATCTACAACCTCAATGGCTGATCGGTTTAACTAAAAAATATATATAAATAAACGGCACATACTTTCTCACAAACATATTTAAATTATTAAACAGATTCACTGTGACTTTATAATTGTAGGTGTTGTAGGAGAGGTGATTTATTAAAGTAGGAGATTAACTAATAAATATTATTATTATTATCTAGAGAGAAAACTTTTCGATCGATTTCGAACAAATTTGCACCAAACATGTCAATTAGATCTGTATAGATGCACGAAAAACGGTTTTAAAATTTTGATGTGGTTAAAAACCCCAAAAATCAGTTATTATTAATTATTATTAGCTAAACGAGAATTTTTAGAAAGATGCGGTTTTTTGCTTATGGTAGGGAACATTAAAGGCTACAAATAAGACAAATTTTATCAAAATCGTTAGAGCAGTTTTTTTATAAAAAAATAATAACTGAATTTTTGGTGTTTTTTTTGCCAAAAAGAGGGTTTCTTTCAAAAAATTTTCAAAACCTTTTTCGTGCATCTATACAGACCTACTTGACATGTCTGGTGTAAATTTGTTTGAAATCGATCGAATAGCTTTCGCTCTAGCTTTGTATACATACAGACATATAAATATACAGACATACATTTTGTAAAAACCACTTTTTTGGATTCAGGGGGTCCCAAAACGGATATTTCCACAAAAATCTCAACATCCATTTTTTTGCGATCACTATACTTTCTCTATACTATAGTACAGTGAGAAAGTGATAAAATAAATACTGTAATAACATTTTAAAGATTGCTCAAAGTGGTAACCAACACAAATTGTATTGAATATTTGACCCACTAAAAACCATCCAATCTCAACAAAACAAAAACCATTTGAAAGGAGGTAACTGTATACGATACGTTAGTGAGAATTTTGTTTATTTGATGTAATTTAGTGAAACAAATAAAACAAAGTAAAATAAGTTTTATAAAATAAGAATATCAAGTATACAGTTAAATTCTATGATTTATTCTCTACAATTTGTTAAAATAATATTTCATTTTTAGGTAAAGCATGTATTCCAAAATTACTATTCAAAAATTAAATTCATTATTATATTATTCAAAACTTACCAGATTTAACAACTTCTATATATCCAATTCCGTAGGCCCAAATTTGCAAATGAAAGTGTGAGCGAACGGTAGGTCGTAGAAAGCTGGGAGAGGTCTCATTTTAGATGTCTGGGCATGAAGTTTTGGGGGGAAATATTCATTTTTGTTAATTGTGTCACGAAAATTTGTTACGGAATAAAATAATTACCATTTAAATAGAATGAGAATATATAGGTGTAAATCAGGTGATTTTAGTGTTAAAAACAGGTGATTGTATATAAATTGGAAAATTCAGCAATCATAACAACACCTGAATGTGCAGTTTTGTGATGTGTTTTGTTATTGTAGCTGTGTTTTTGTTTCAAAGTGAGAATTAAAATCAAAGCTTAGGCTATATGATTAAACACATTAAAAAATTATTTCAACTGTACTTTTTTACTGTAATGAATAACGCTGGAATACCACCTCGCAAAGGTAGGCCATCACGAAGTGGTATTGCTCCTAGAAATATAGCCTATATATAGGGGCTATTGCCCCTACAAACCGCTAGTACGATGTAATTAATAACTCATTGATATTAATACCAAATTATCAGTATAATAAAAATGAATTTTAAATAATAATATCAATTAATTGGTTGTAGAATAATATTTTAAGTTACATAAATAATAAAAAATGAAATAATTATTAATTATATTATTGAAAACTTACCTCATTACCAGAACTGACACAGAACTGACACAGAACTGACACAGAACTGACACAGAACTGACACAGAACTGACACAGCGTCGCATGTGCACTGTCGTATTACCAACTGTGTACTACTAGTGAGATGTGAAACGCCGCGCCGGGAAAGATAAAACGCGGATAGGAGGAGAAACCAGCGCGCAAGGGGTATTTTTCTAACCTAACTGGCTGAAAGTCGATTTTTCAAAGCCTAAATTGGGTTTGAAAAACTTGCCTAACAGTGAAGGAGAATAGTGGGGTATTCAAATTACGACCATACTTCTTTCCCAGTTTGATTGAATTAGCGTTATACAGGTTTAAACTTAGTAAACTGGTTGCCTTCAATCGTAACTTCGACTCTGCGTTATTTTTGTTTCTCCTAAACAAATACTGATATTAAATAACTGATTATGGTTTGTGAAAGGCCAGGTGTGTATGTTTGTATTTAATGCTATTTTGTTTATACGGTATATGTTGACTAGCTGGCCCGATCCGGCTTTGCACGCATAGACAAATCAAAATTAAATGTATATTAACAAAAAAAATATTATATCAATAAATATAAATTACACTATGTTCTTATGGGGATTTTTAGTAAATTTTACCACCCCAAACCTCTCAAAAAATTTAGATTTAAAAAAAAACTCTTTCTTAGCGAGCATCTAGGGCCCTAGAGGAAGCTACATAATAAATTTAATTCCAATCTGTTCGGTGTTTCTTTTTAGTAACCTTGAACCCCCCCCCCCCCCAACCTCTCCTAAAATATGTAATTATTTGAAACCCTTTCTTAGCGAGCACCTAGGGCCCTAGAGGAAGCTACATGCTAAATTTCATTCCAATCCGTTCGGTGGTTTTTTTTTAGTAAGTTTGACCCCCCAAACCCCAGTAAAATTTCGAATTTTTTTAAACCTTTTCTTAGCGAGTACCTAGGGCCCTAGAGGAAGCTACATACCAAATTTCATTCCAATCCG
>JAGFPH010002194.1:114233-138170 GCA_018207615.1 Philaenus spumarius
ATCAATAAATATAAATTACACTATGTTCTTATGGGGATTTTTAGTAAATTTTACCACCCCAAACCTCTCAAAAAATTTAGATTTAAAAAAAAACTCTTTCTTAGCGAGCATCTAGGGCCCTAGAGGAAGCTACATAATAAATTTAATTCCAATCTGTTCGGTGTTTCTTTTTAGTAACCTTGAACGTACCTTTGCCCCCCCCCCCCAAACCCCCTCTAAATTTCGAATTTTTTTAAACCCTTTCTTATCGGCATCTACGGCCCCTAGAGAAAGCTACATACCAAATTTCATTCCTATCCGTTCAGTAGTTTTAGATAAACCGTGATTTAGTAACTTTAACCCCCCCAAACCCCTCTTTAAAGTTCGAATTTTTTATAAATGTTACTTAGTGTGCACCTATGGTCCTAGAGGAAGCTACATGCCAAATTTCGTTCCGATCCGTTCAGTAGTTTTTGAGAAATCGTGATCAGTGAGTTAGTGGATTTGGCTTTTATATATACAGATTTAAAATATACAGTAAGGTGGTGTGAAAGATACCATACATTTGTGTAAATTTGTATTGTTAATTTAAAATTAGATAAGGAGTTTGTTATACTCCCCAATGAGCCCCGATGATTTTTTTAAACGTTCAAGTGATGTAGTAAATAACTTTGAAAAGTACATCCGCTAATAACCGCTAATTTTTTAGAAATCATTTCGTCAACAAAAACCTAACAATTATTTAGTAAGGTCATTATAGTCTCAAACTATTTTATTTTTAAAATCAATTTTTAGAAATATACTGCACCTTTTATCAAACTTTACAAAACGCTCAAGAAAAATTTTAATTTAAAAACGTTATAAATCTAAAATTTATGAAAAGATTTTCACTGTGACATTACAAACTTTGGTTTTCAATATTTTTTATTGCTAAATAAAATTCAATTGCAATCAGAGAATTAACCCCAATTAACGTGTTAGTCTTAAATGTGTCAAGGATTTACAAAAACCCTTTTTATTATATTTTTAAAGAAAAACTATTTTAAAAGTAAAGTAGTATGCCAAACTAATGTAATATATCCTTTACAGAAGGTTTTGGCCCGCTAAAATGTTACAGACAGAGGGTATCCGATAGCTATCGGCGTCCTTTGTGCCCCGTTACTTCCAACGTATTCTGGCTATCCGATTGAAAATAATCTCGGCGTCCCGATTACTTTTCAGCTCATGTGCACCGGGCCTAAGCAATCGTCACACCAGTCGCTCCAGGCAAAACCCACCTTTAAAATGGGGAACAGAGTGACTGAGAGGTCAAAGGCACTCGCCCATTGCCTCTAACACACTTGAGTAGGTTCCTAGCAGCGACCAAGGAATACTATAGACTGGCAAAGCCCATGCACAACGCATTACGGGAGTTGAAGCCGGCCACGCCCACTCATAGGTGAAAACACTGGATTCTCTGTCCGCGACCGGTACACATTTTAATTCGCCGCGTTTCATTAACACCGTTTGAACACACACTTAGTGTCGAGATAACATTCTGAAATTTTAAAATATTGCTTAAAACACTATGACCGTGCTGACGGTATCAAACAAAAATAGAAATATATATTTTATGTAGCGGAAAAAATATAAAACAAAGAAAGTCAACGTTGTGTTTAGACATATGACATGAAATTTAGGCATAGCGAAAAAGTTTTGTATTTTTGTTACAAAAGTTGTTGGAAATCAACCCAAAAAGAAAAAAAATATTCTTTACATTTCTTTGTAAAACGCTTAGTTTAGCCTGTAGGCTGTGGTATAGTGACGAGTTGGTTTGATTGTTTTGTGAACCGGCGCGCTGACAACACCATCGTCATTCATTTGTAGTGCTATTGCTTGTTCTATCCCTATAATATATTGCTCCATACATTTTATGGTCCGAGTAATTATAGTTTAATAAAAAAATTTAATATATTAAAATTGTAAAATAAGAACAATAACAATAAGGAAACTGAATGAGTTATACGGTTTTGAAAGAAAACAACACTTTATTAAAAATTAAAACTATATAACAATCCTTGCCCTAGAATAAAAAATAGAGTTAGAATAGAATGTAGCACAGGGTATATAATATCAACACTGTGTCTGCACTGCTACGCTCGGAAGTAGCAGTGTCAGACGTTTTCATCCCCACCACTCATGGGTGAATCGGCTTCAAGCCTTACGCGACATTGCCTGTCTATGGTATTCCTTGGTCGCTGATTCGAACCTATTTAAACTATACGCTGCGCCTCGTAAAAAACACACTAACTGAGCTGCGCATTATCGTAAATTGCTCCACGCCGCTTAACGTAAACCGAAAAAGTTTGCTTTAAAAAATAATACACAAAAAAATGAATCAGTTTGAAACGGAATATAAAGAGTAAAACAGTATTAATCAAATTACCGTAGAAAACAAATACGGCGAAGTCTAAGTGGCTCAGGTGGAGTGTACACTTCTCCCAACACTCCATTAAGTAATAAAACCTGTCTGTTATGTTACTCGAGTAACATTAAAACTCGGTTATATTTGCGTTACCACTTTGTAAGTCTAAGTGTTCGCGTTAGGTGTACAACTTTATGTGTACAGTCCCTCTAGAATACAAACTGCGGGTTTTAGTGGGACTTTTTGTTTAGCAATCGCCACCAGAACTTTTACACAGCACATGTTTCGGTCCGTCTTTTTCGATTATCCCAAATTCAAAAGAAAATAAATGGTACCAGGAACTGGCACATACTTTCTCACAAACATATTTAAATTATTAAACTGGTTCACTGTGACTTCATAATTGTAGGTGGGAACAAATTTGCACCAAACACGTCAATTAGGGCTGTATAGATGCACGAAAAAAGGTTTTGATACATTTTGAAAAACAACCCCTTTTACGGCCAAAAAACCTAAAAAAATCAGTTGTTATTATTATTAGCTAAACGAGAATTTTTAAAAAGATGCAGTTTTTTTTGCATATGGTAGGGTACATTAAAGGCTACAAATAAGCTAAATTTGATCAAAATCAGTAAACTAAACAAACGGTACCAGAAACTGGCACATACTTTCTCACAATTCACAAACATATTTAAATTATTCACTGTGACTCCGTAATTGTATTAAAGTATGAGAGGGGATACATTAAAGTAGGAGAGTAACTAATAGATATTATTATTATTATTAAAGCTAGAGAGAAAACTATTCGACCGATTTCGAACAAATTTGCTCTAAACTTTTCAATTAGGCTTGTATAGATGCACCAAAAAAGGTTTTGAAAAATATTTGAAAAACAACCCCCTTTTTGGCCAAAAAACCCCCCAAAATCAGTTATTATTATTAGCTAAACGAGAATTTTTAGAAATATGAGTTTTTTTTGCATATGATAGGGTACATTAAGGGCTATAAATAAGCCAAATTTTATCAAAATCGTTAGAGCAGTTTTTTATAAAAAAATATAAACAAAATAATTGTTCAAAACCGTTTCTCGTGCATCTATACAGGCCTACTTGACATGTCTGGTGCAAATTTGTTTGAAATCAATGGAATATTTTTCGCTCTAGCTTTGTATACACACAGACATACAGCCAGATATTTTGTAAAAAACACTTTTTTTGACTCAGGGGGTCTCAAAACGCATATTTCCACAAAAATCTCAACACCGATTCTTTTTGCGATCACTATACTTTCTCTATACTATAGTATAGTGAGAAAGTAACTAAAACATTCCCTGAAAGTAAATTAAGCTGCTGTATTAGGATCATTTTTATGATCCTCACTGTCATTAATTGAACATAAAAAACAGGACACGCACATTCGCGTAAATTAAACATTAGTCCTTAGCCTATATGGGGGCAATGCAACATAGGCCTAAGTTATACATATTATTAAACTACAGCACAAAAGACTAATAAGCACTACAATTAATTATATTGGTTGTATTTTAAATGTTTTTATTTTATTTTGATTTACTTTTAGGCCGGCCGCACACTTTTATTTGCGAAAGAATGTATTTAAAAAAAGATACAAATATTATCTTTTAATTGCCTTTTATTTCATATTGACAGATCAAAATAATGATTTTAGAAGTTATTAATATTATAATGAATAATCGAATATGTTTATATGTTATAGAAGATGGACGAATGTTTGCGAAGTTAAACTAATAGGGAGGCCTATCTCTTCTTTAAATTTGTATAAACGAATATACTGGTGATAAAAGGTTGTATTTATATACAATTTATAACCTCAAAGCAAATCTTATAACGTGTTGAAACATACATTAGTTCTATAAGTCATATTTAAAAAATCAACTTCACAAGAAATTATAATGACTGAAGTTGTAAACATAACCCCAAAGTATCTACTCAGTTTTTTCAAGTATTACTGATGATGGGTGAAATCAGCTGTTATATTATATGTTACTCACGTACGTACGCACACACACTTTTGTAGGAGTTGTATTACAAAAACGACCAATATGTGATCAATTATCAACTCTAATGGGAGTTGCAAATATCCAGCTGCGGTAACACTGATAACTTGATAACATCTAGTATAGAGGAAATCAGCCGGATGCTCCTGCCGGATGTTGATATGATGAAAACACCAACGATGAGCTAAATGGAATTTGTGCATTAAATAGGAATCGAAATTTATCTTAGTTTAGCATACGCTCTTCTGATCTAGACTGAACCACAATATTTATAGAGCAGCGCTAGCTCGATCCGTATAATGGGAGTTATACACCGTACAATACACCGCAGAAGTTTTATTTAAAAAGGAACATTTGTTAAAAGAGGAGGACCAAATTTAAAAAAGTTGAAAATCTTTAAAATATCTCTCTATTAACCCTATAACTGTCCATGTTAATGTTTTGCAACGCCAAGTCATTTCGATGCGTGTGCAAGCATATTTTCAAAAATTCGCAAAATATAGTAATTGTATACCAATCCAAAAGTGTTCTGTACTTTTTTTGTAGAGAAAGGTTCAAAGAATTCATATATGCAGTTAAACAATTTATTTATGTAAAATTGTAAAAGTTATTAGCTCAAGAAACAAAAAAATGTTCAGTAACGAAAGGAAAATGTTCAACTTTAGGCCTACATAACAAGTAGTAAACCTTTTTTTGTAATTTTTTCGTAAGCGTAAAAAGTTACGTAATTTAGTTCTAAATAGAACTGTATATAAATATTTATCAATTTCAAATTTTTTATTTTGAAAACACCAGTTTTTATGTTCCATCTACATGACTGCTAACAAAAGTAGGCCTAGTTTTAAACGTAATTTAGAAATATTTGCTTTACCCAAAAATGAAATATTATTATAACAAAGTGTAGAGAATAAATCAAAGAATTGAACCGTATACTTGTAAATTATCTTTTCCTAAAAGTGTTTGACTTAGAATTATTTGAATAACAAAAGTGAGAAAAAATGTAGAAATCTCTCGCCCATTCAAGCTATACAAGATGCGCGCGCGCATTCCTATGTCTACCCATATTATAAAAAGCCGTTAGGGTTCATATTTAAACCTTATATGAGGCCGTATTAGCAGTCACTTTCCCACGGTCCTACACAATAAACTGTTCAAATATAGCATATTTGGTTTACAGGGAAAGTTAGCTTGAAGCATTATGTTTACAAAGATACCAAAATATCTCTAAAAAACTATTGAGGTCACACAGATAACACGTGTAATAAATAACGCTGTTTATTTGTTGGAAAACTGACCAATTCAAGGGTCCACAAAACGCCTAACAACTTTAGAACTATTTGTCCGATTTTTGATTGGATGGCCGTATTAGATAGGGGAAATTGTGAAGAATCCAACGATATCTAGGTTTACTTTAGAAGAAGTACTGGGCGGGCTTTAAAAAGAGAAGAAAGATGCGTTACTTCGTCGTGTTTTATGACGAAATCCGGTGAATTGACGGGCGCCGAGTTTGTTGAAGAAAACTAATAAACTGCGGTTTTTGATTTATTGCGATTGGATAATTTTTAGTGGGTGAAATATTCATTACAAGTAGAGTTGTCAAAATTGATCGTTTTACGTACCACGCCTTCACGACCACTCAAATTGAGTAGTCTGACAGTTGCAGGGTTCAAAAAACAAATGCATGTAATTTACGCTAAACCTCTGGCTCTACTGTGCATGCACCTGTGAGGCCATGCGACATCACCAAAACGTGAAATGAGATGCTCCTGGAACAGTTTTCGTAAAACACTCATTGACATTTGCCGTGTGCTCGGTAGCTCCATCTTGCTGGTACCACAACGAGGTCATTTCTATTCCAAACTGATGCAATTGTGGAACTAAAAAGTTCTGAATCATTTCAACGTACCGTTCTTTATTCACAGTAACTCTTTCACAGTTTTCATTTAAAAAAAAAATAAGGCCCGATAACACCAAAATTTGCAACGCCACACCATAGGCCTACAGTCACTTTTTCACTATGCGGAGAACGTTGATGGTTTTTGCCTAGGATTCTCTCTGGACCAGTAACGACAATTTTGCTTGTTTACGTTACCATTTAGCTCAAAATGAGCTTCACCAGACATTATTAAACGTTGCAAAATATTTTCGTGATTAATTAGGTGCAATAATCCTTCATAAAAAATGAGTCGTAATTCAGGATCAACAGGATTGAGTTTTTGTGCAACTGCTAACTTGTAGGGATGAAAATTCAAATCAAGACGTAAAATTCGTCTTTGAATGCGGCAGATTGTTTCCGAATTTGATCGATGTATGCTTTGCAGAATAGATACACGCACAATTTCAACATTGTCTGGAGTACGTACAGATCTAGGCCTACCAGTTGGTTTTACTTTTAACGCAGATGCACTATTTCTGAAATTGTTTATCCACTTTTTAATAGTATAGTCAAGGAACAGCAACATAGACGAGGAACTTGGAAAATGTTACGAAATAACCATTGCGTAGCAGTCACAGACTCGTAATTTTAAAAAAAAAAGCTTTGATAACAAAAATACGATGTTGAACTGTCCACTGATCCATGTTTGCTGAAATGGCATCAGCTGTGTTCTTAGTTGTTGCAACAATCAACAGTCTAAACAAAATAACAGTTGAGAAACAGCTGTTTAAAATAGTGTCAGGTTTTATTGGGACACCCAGTACATATCACTGTCTATTAACTTCATTTTATATTTCTGTTCCAGGACTCGGCGAGTATGTAGGCTCTCCCTGCGAAGAGACGTGTAACGCGCGACTTGTTCACGTAGTCTGTGATCACGTGACCAAGCACTGTGAGTGCGAGAGGAAATATCCCGTCGTGTTGGGACAGCATAAAGGCTGTGCAAAACGTAGGTAACCCATTTTCTATATCTTGAATATTGTACTGATATTGTATGACGGTATGTGTGCACTGTATTTATTGTTTAAATGAATTACAAAATAATCTATATATATATAAGCCAAATCCACTGACTCACTGATCACGATTTCTCAAAAAATACTGAACGGATTGGAACGAAATTTGGTATGTAGCTTCCTTTAGGACTATCACTAAGAAAGATTTTCAAAAAATTCGAAATTTTAAGGGGGGGTCAAAGTTACTAAATCGCGATTTCTCTAACACTACTGAACGGATTGGAATGGAATTTGGTATATAGCTTCCTCTAGGGCCGTAGGTGTTGTTAAGAATGGGTTTAAAAAAATTCAAAATCTTAGTGGGGGGTTCAAAGTTACTAAATCACGATTTCTCCAAAACCACTGAACGTATTGGAACGAAATTTGGTATGTAGCTTCCTCTAGGACCATACGTGCTCACTAAGAAAGGGTATGAAAAATTTCGAAATTTTAGGAGGGGTTTGGGCGGATCAAAGTTACTAAAATCATAATTTCAGATATTTTATTATTATGACAATAGTGCTTTTATTATTTAAGATCTATATATATAAAAGCCAAATACCTCTCACTGACTGAACACTTAAAAAGAATAAAATTACGTTAAAAAGACTGAAAATACCAACCACCACGGGCAACGCCGTACGGGTCAGCTAGTATTATATAAAGCCAAATCCACTGACTCACTGATCACGATTTCTCAAAAAATACTGAACGGATTGGAACAAAATTTGGTATGTAGCTTCCTTTAGGACTATAGGTGCTCACTAAGAAAGGTTTTTAAAAAATTCGAAATTTTAGGTGTTTTTGGGGGTCAAAGTCACGATTTATCTAAAACTACTGAACGGATTGGAATGGAATTTGGTATGTAGCTTCCTCTAGGGCCGTAGGTGCTGATAATAAAGGGTTTAAAAAAATTCAAAGTCTTAGGGGGGGGGGGGGCAAAGTTACTAAATCACTTATTCTCCAAAACCACTGAACGGATTGGAACGAAATTTGGTATGTAGCTTCCTCTAGGTAGATAGGTGCTCTGTAAGAAAGGTTTTAAAAAAATTCGAAATTTTAAAGGGTTTGGGAGGTCAAAGCTACTAAATCACGATTTCTCCAAAACCACTGAACGGGTTTTAACGAAATTTAGTATGTAGCGTCCTCTAAGGCCCTAGGTACTCGCTAAGAAAGGGTTTAAAAAAATCGGAATTTTAGGGGAGGTTTGGGGGGGGAGGTCGAAATTACTAAAAAAATCCCCACAAAAAATACATAGTGTAATATATTTATTGATATAATATATTTGTTGTTAATATACATTTAACTTTGATTTGTCTATCCGTGCAAAGCCGGATCGGGCTAGCTAGTACAATACAAAATAGGACACCCATTCTCTCAACCCGAGCGCATAGATAAAAAGAATGGATGATCTAGCAATTACATGGGACATGCTTTTTGTTCTGGTCGGAAATCCCGATCCGATCTGAGACAGTTTACTGATTGCCCAAGAATGCTCTAATTCGGTGTTTCTAAACCTTTTGTAAAGCGAAGAAAACTAGAACACTGATATATTTTTTCTGAAGATCCCCTTAGCACTAAAAATGAGATATACATGGTGATGCAGAACTGTGTGGCAATATGTCAGTAGCTCATTCTATAGCTAAAAATAAGACAAAAAATGTATATAAACATAGGCCCGAAAACGTTTCGTTTTCCAGATATCCGCCATTTTGTTTCATATCTAGAGAACGGATTGACAGATTGAGTTCAAACTTGGCATGAAGTTTAACCCAACAAAGATCTATCTAAAGAAAAATAAGCAATTATATCCAATCATGCGCTTCAAAATGGCGGCTGTTTGAACATTTCAAACCTAAATTACTCAAAAATCGTACATTTTAACAAAAAATGTCAAGGTATCTGTTTTGTAGCCCTTTTGATTCCCTATCGGATGGTCTCACTGCCAAAACAATCCGATGAAGGATAATAGTTAAGTTATGTGTAATAATTGGCTTGTTCACCCGGCATCCTATACCAACACAGTAAACACAACAATATTGTATGTACATTTGCTGTCATTACCTTTAACTTAACTATTATCCTTTATCCGATTGTTTTGACTGTTACACCATCCGATAAAGAATCACAAAAAAGGCTACAAAAAAGGTATCTTGACATATTTTGTTAAAATGTACAATTTTTGAGTAATTTAGGTTAACAGTCGCCATTTTGAAACGGATGTTTAGATAGATTCGATTATTAGCGAATTTCCATAAGAAAAATAAGCTATTGCAGTGGCAATTATGGTAAGGCCCAAGGTCAGGATTAGCAAATGAGCACCGATCATGGTCCCCAGAACACGTTTTGGGGTGTCATTAAAATTCATATATATGTATATATGTGTTCGCACTATAGCGGCCGCATTATAAGTCCGATTTGGTTCAAATTTGGTACACATGTTGGTTGTCTACGTCGCTCGGACGAGTTCGTTAGCCAAAAAAATCCAACAACCGGAAGCACGTTTTTTGACCGGAAGTAACTATTTTTTGAGATTTTTCCTACGAGAATGAATTTATTTTTGAGTTTTTCTACAAATATAAATGTAGGCTGTTATTCTGCACATTTTGTTTTTTTACTCGACCTTATAGCTCGCTTGATTCTCCCAAAATCGATCAAACTGTAAAATACCATAGAAGTACCTGGTTCAAAGCCATGTGGTGGATTCTACCGTGGGGTTTTCGTGCGAAGCACGCAATGCATTGTGTATTGAACATACTCCTAGTACGGGGGTTGGCGTGCGAAGCACGCAATGCATTGTGTATTGAAGATAATCCCAATATGCGGAATGGCGTGCGAACCATTTTGCAGCTATTCAGCACCGTCAGACCTACTTCCCAAATTGTTGGTTGAAACCCTAAAACATATGCCTATAAACTTAATTTTGGAAATTTGCTCAAACCACGTCAGGTCGAATTATATTTATTGAGATAGATCATTGTTAGGTTAAACATAATGCCAATTTTGAACTCAACCAGTCAAACGTTTCTCTAGTTGGGAATTATTTTGTAAAAAAACAAAATGTCGGCTAGACAGTAAACGTAGTATTTTTGTATCAACGTTAATTGGAATTTTTCATCTTATTTTGGTGTGGGGAATCACGCCCCGAATTCTTGGAAACCTTTTTCTGAACACTCTGTGTAATTTTTCGACAAAATATGAACATCGTGCTACTTCTATAGCGTCCACACATGTATAGAGAATTAAAAACAAAACTAACTGGGTGTGCTTAAGACCACACGTTGGAAGTGATAACTTCTATGACTACGGGGATTTTTAACTCGGTAAATGTGTACAATTTATAAGGATTATAAAACTGTAGGCCTATTTGTTCAAATTGTTTATTTATATCCGTTATTATATATTTAAAGAAAGGTAAAAATATTATCTTTTAGTTACCTTTTATTTCATATTGATAGATCAAATGATTTAGAAGTTGTTAATATTACAGTAAAGAAATTAATAATCAAATATGTTATACAAAGATGTACGAATGTTTGCGAAGTTAAACAGTAGGTATCCTTCTTTAAATTTATATAAACGAATATATTGATGATCAAAGGTTAGTTTTATATACAGTTTATAACCCCAAAGCAAATCTTATAACGTGTAGAAGCCCATATAACTTATAGTTATAGAAGCCTACATTAGTTGTATAACTAATATATAAGAAAATTAACATCACAAGAAATTTTAATGGTTGAAGTTGTAAACATAACCCCAAAATATAATCTACGCTGGGTTTTGTTTAAGAATTACAGATGATGGGCGAAATCAGCTGTTATATTATCTTATCTTCTAAAGCGAGAGATAATTGTTTGTCTGCTAAATGGATCTGGAATCTCCGTCTAAGGATTTTTGATTTTTTGATTTTATATTAGGCTTTTGGCCACGAGAAATCGATTGGAAATGGTCACCAGTCTGGGAAAATTCGTTTTCTACGTCTTTTTATTAAATTAAAAAGTGAAATTTGTCCATTTTAAACAATACAAAGCACAGCTGATGCAAATGTTTTCAATGCCATTACAATAATCATCTGCTTTCTTTTAAACTGTATATTTTATTAGAGGCTTTGACTATGGAATCTAAGATACATAATCAATGTTAGAGGTAAGCCTAATGTTGTATCTATTTATAGTTACCATGGCAACGAAAACATAATAAACATACCCTTTATTTAGTTGTTTAATGTTATAGGCCTAACCTAAACGATGTTCACGGAAATTTGCAATAATAGTAGTTATTGACGTGAGCGAACTAGGCCCTAGGAATAAATCGATATTGAAATAATACTTTAATTTAGGCCCGACTTATTTCTGAGGCATAGCGTTGAGATTGTGGTTAATCCTTTAAACTGTATTTTTATTACAGGTAAGCCTAATGTTGTATATACCCTTTATTTAGTTGTTTAATGTTATAGGCCTAACCTCAAAACTCAATAATCCAATATTTATTATTGAAATCATAGCCCTGCTTATAATCGAGCTTTAGCTCGGTCTCCAGGTACTATTAACTAATTCTTATGTGTTAATTTGATTGCTATGCTAATAAATGTAAATAATGTATTAATAATATTCCCTCTCCACGATCTGACTTGTGTCTAAACAAAAGCGTGACGCGAGATCTCGCGAGAAATCTGGCGTGATGCGAGATCTCGCGGGAAATCTGGCGTGATACAAGATCTCGCGAGAAATCTGGCGTGACGCGAGATTTCGAAAACATAGCCAATTCGAAAGTGCCCAACGGGCCAATAGAAGTTATCACTTCAAAACTGTAATAACAAAATAATATATTATTCACTAAAAATTAAGAAGAAAACACACGTATAGTTATACATTATATAGTAATACATGTATGTAGTTATTTTTAATGTTAACGATTCTTCTAAAGGTGCGTGTACGGTGGGCGCGCGCCTCTCACGGCGCTCCATCTCCTGTCGGGTTTTTTAACAAACACTTTGAATGTTCACCGTTCATATTTTTACGGGAGCGTGAAAGGTTTGTCGTTTTCAGCGCGCAAGTGATTATTGTTTTTCAAGATATTAATTTTCCAGTGATTAAATTAATATGGATTGTTCAGAAGCGAACTTAATGAAATTAATAGATTCCTACAAAAACTAAATCGTTCTTTAGAATCCTTTGAATAAGGATCTTTTTTTTTCTATGAAAGCAGATACATGGCTAGAAATATCAGCGGATCAGTGCAAAACAAAAATAATATCTTTGCTGTCTTCATACCGACGGGAGAAGAGCAAGTTGAAAAGCAGCCTGGGAACAGGAAAAGATAAGTTGTGAATCAATTAAGATGTTATGAAAATCTCTTTTAATTGTCATTATTAAATAAATTAACTCTGAAAGTGGCTAAACTGGCCTTGTTGATTCACTCGGATTTTTAAAAAATTTCAAAAATTTGCCAAATATAATAACTCCCAATCGAAAAGTGTTCAGTAGATTTTTTGTAGAAAAAGGTCCAAAGAATTCATATATGCAACTAAGAAACCCTAAAATTTTAAAAGTTATTAGCTCAGGAAGAAAAACATTTGTAGTAAAGGAAAATTAAACTTTAGACCAACATAAAACGTAGTAAACATTTTTTGTAATTTCTTACAAAAAATTTTGGAATTTAGTTCTAGATAGAAGGGTATAAAAATATACATCAATTTCAAAAACATTTTTCAGAAAACACTAGTTTTTATGTCCTACTACAAGACCGCTGACAAAATTAAGTCTATTTTGAAATATTATTGCAAAATGTTTACAGCTTCACTGCAAAATGAATACTGAACGTTCGTGGGTTTCCTATGGATCGCCGGAGGTTCGTAGAAACCGCAATTCCAACGAACTAAAGGCGAGCGGTGCGCACACCGTGGCGCGCAAGTGTGTAGCACCATAGATCATGAATAATAAATAGATCTTGCATCCATACGGCAGCAGTATGGCGAAAATTAGGTTGTCGGGAAAATAGTGCATGATCGCGCCGCGAGGTAGCGCTAGGGAGAAATCATTGGTAGCATTGGTGTTTCACACAGCTTCCGTCGTTTCCCCAATAGATAGCGCCACTGTCGTCAAATTTCCAGTGGAACGAAATATTGCATTGGATCGGAGTTCTATTAGGTTATCCAAATACAATGGTAGCACCTTAAGCTTAAATGAGATGGCAGAGCTCGTTTACGTGAGACAAGTTCATCAAACTCATTTTCAAAAGTTGTATCCGCATGTCCGCCTCAGGGTTGAGTTTATTTCTTCGGCCAGCCTTTGTAAGAGCACACTTAGAAAATCCTACTTCACATCTGTAAGTTGCAGCAAACTGTAGTAATTGGCCATTTCTGGGTATTCACGTCATCTAAGCTAGGCCCAAACGTCTAACAAAGGAGCCGAGTTAGAAGTAGTTCTTAGGTTCCCAGCTACCGTATATCAATAAGCTGTTCAATGTATTTTACAGTTAGTGTTTAAATTTTAATCTTCTCGCAAAATAATGCAATGATTTGCTTAGTTCTTCAGTGGTCAATTATTAAATAACTTTGAACCTAAAAACTCAAAAGATTGTTGGAAAAATATTGTTTTACTTTCGGAGCTTCAAGAACTATCAATAAAACTCAATTATAATATCAAATCAATTCCCTGTGCACATAATCCCATTTCTCTTGAAACTCAGACGTTGGACGGAAACTATTTGTCATGATATAGTGGAAATAATGAACTGTCTATAACATTTATTTACGATTAATCGTAAGTAGTGCTTTTGTAAAGTTCTTAACCTGAAAGTGTCGAACGTACCACCGCCACCAAGTTATTCCGTATTGCAGTCTAGAACTCATCAAGGAAACTAGAGCGTCCTTAATAAAGTTGTGTCACACCAATTTCTCAAATAGTAAAATTGTATTAATAATAATAAACAACAAGTATGCTATGCCATTGCATGATTTTAGTACAAAGCGAGATTTAAAGATGGAACACTTTTTCGAGACTTCGGCTCGTGTATTTTTTTTAACTCAAAATTGTAACGTTTTTGTCACGCACTTCACGTTGCTGTCACGTCGCCAGATTTCAATACTATATCATTTTAATGCGAGCCTAAGTGATTTTGGCACAAAACGTGATCCCGTCGCGCTACGACTCTTTAACTGTCAAAATCGGTTAACAGAATAGAATTGTGCTAGTTATATGAAGATAGTTTTACTAAGTTGAAATTTTAATTATAATTTTAATGAAGGTGGTTATAACGTAAAATCCTTTGAAATCCATTCACTTTCGCATTGAGGTAACAAGTGGCCTTTCATAGGAAATTCTTAACAAGTACAGGGGAAGGCACTTATACACAAGGCCTCATACAAAGGAATAACATTCATATAGAAATTATTTCATTTCATACATTAAAGTTAAAGTAATTGAAATGGTTGCGCGTTACATATGTTAGAACTAATTGTGTTAAAGTAGAAATTTTGTTCCTGGGTCCAAAGTAAACACCAAATCACTGTTCATTTGTTTAAAATCTTTGCAACTATGACCAAAATGGTTTTTTTATATAAAAAGTTCATATCTAAAAAATTACTTAATAAAATAATACCAAATTTGTATCAACCCTTTGTATTAGTATTACCTACATGGGGAAAAAGTTATGTCGACTTGACTTCAATGTTTTCAAAACGTCGGTCGTTTAAAACTTTCAAACAGAAATAATGAAAAAACTAGAGCTTTCTCGAAAACATTTGAAGAATAACTTTTTTTAGCAAATTTAATTCCCTACAGATTGGGGTTTTATTTTTTGAAATTGGTTGGAGAATAACTGACTTATGGCATTTTTTGCCACCCCCTCTTAGGAGGTGATGTCCAGGATCGGATGGCAATGCAACAATGAAACTAAATAAATAATATTTTATTTCAATACAAATTTAATCAAATGCGTTTCATTCATTTTGACACAGAAAAACTGATTGTTTACACAAATTTTTATTAGGCTTAAATTTATGCTATTGGTAAAGTGCTTTTAGGAGTTGTGCTAGTTACTAATGTAGGCCTATGTTGCAATATTTTTATTGACAGATTCTATTTCACTTAGGATTCAAAATGGAGGCAATACTCAGCGTTTCTCTAAGTTTCCATAGCTAATTATTAAAAGCAAACACAGTTTAAAACACGAAAAACGTAATGCTAATATGCTTCTAAAGGCAATATTATGGATACAGTATTGTTTGTTGCTGTCTTAGAACAATAATAAAGTCAACAAAAACAGAGCCAGCTGGTGCCGATTGCTACTATATCATCACACACAATAAGACAGAACAAAACTCAAATCAGCTGACACCTACAGCTCAATAACAATAGGCTATGGGAAAGAAAGCGTAAGAAAAAATGTTCAATCAGAACACAGATGGAGAGAGACAGGCACACGATTTCATTGATGGCCTAGATGGACATCTAAGCAGAGGTTGTTGGTCGGTCTACTGACGGGACACAATTCTCTGAAGAGGCACTTCCACCTGATGGGGCTGGAGAACAACCCATTATATCGAAGGTGTGGAGAGAAGGAGGAAACTTCTTCCCGTGTTTTATGCGAAAACATATCACAATATCACTGACGCAGAAATACCTGGGGCAAGGATACCCTGATACCAGTTGCATACAAGAGGAAGAGGGATGGTGTCCCATGGACTCCTTCGTTTCGGGCGGGTTTGATATGAACATGGGGCACAAAGGACCTCCGACGCAAACAGAGGGGTTGTATAAGTTTAAGGGTCTGCTCCAGTAAACGAGAAAGCAACCGGAAACGCAACCGCTTCTCTCTATTGCCGTATCTAAACAGTGCAATTGCTTGCAGCTGAACGCTTTGACATTGCCTCATTTCAAACCATTTTATAAGTCTATCTTTTGTAATTGAGTGCTGAAAAAAAAACTGAATATTCTTTATAAAATTTTGGATCCGGCTTGCAAATTACTTTTCATTCTTTATTTTTTATTTTTTTAGGAAAAAATTCAAACTTTGTGCTTACAAAATGTCTATTACATAACAAATGAAAAGCATTTAAAAAAATCTAACATGCAAAACGGATGCGTATTGTGATTGTGCTTAAAATGAGACCTTGCAAACAATTTTATGTTAAAAAATAAACAAAATAAATGGTTTGAAATTTAACATTGCTCTTATGGGATAAAAATCCAAGATGTCCGCCACTACAGCAGACCCTTAACGTGTGTATCTGTCTGTAACATCGTAGCTCCCAAACGGGTGAACCGACTTGATCGAGCGTGTTCTTAGCTATGATTAAAAAAAATCTGTTCAGCTGTTCGGGTTTTTTTTAAAGTTTTGAATTTAGCTATTATTATCTTTTTCTAGTAACAAAACTATTTAATGCAGCAAATCTACTTTTCCAAAACATAATATTTCTCCTCTACAATATTCTGTTCTGATTTAACTTCAACAGTATAGTATCATCTTCAAACCCATAAAATACTTAGCAACCCGTGCATATGAACTTTATATACACTTAATATTTATTTATACTCAATATTTGCACCCTCATTACTCAATCTCTTTAGATGCACGATTGTGATTCGCAGCCTACATCTCTCAAAATATTATGTCAGCAAATGTTTCATTGAAACCGGTTGGTATGCAGTTTTACCTAAACCATCTTAAAGCTGCTTCCATATTTTTCTAATCGATATCTCGTAAAATAACAAATTTGAATCAGTCAAACGTAATCTCAGCTGCAACGAATTGAACCAAACTATCGACTCAATCAGTTAAAATTCCATCAATATCAAACAAATACATTCTTTACATCAAATAATTATTTCGAATAGGCCTACACGAATTTAAAAAAATCATCATTGCAGGTTATTCTAATATTTCTACAGATTTCTACATTCAACAATACTTAATTTAATCAAACGCTACATGCCTTTTCCAAAATATTTCAACTTTATCTATTACTAGGGGAAACCCCTGCGTGCTCCGCACGCCAACCCCGTTGGAACCTTCTATACACATAATCATGTTATGTTTTCTTTATAATAAAGGTGTAAGATTAATAATAACCCCTAAGCTAAGATGGTAAATAATATTAAATAATCAAATCAAATTATTTCGTATATTTTATAACAGCGGTTATAATAAAGGTTATAATAGAACAGCAAGGCTCAGGTCTATAAAACCTAACCTAAAAGTTAGAAATACAAATAATTGCTTCAGAGTTTGAAATCAGCTGTTAATGGAAATATTGGAGCAACAGCTGTTTTATCTGTTATTTTATTCAATTGGTTGCTATATTAATAAATGTAAGTGCATGTGTGGGTTCATCAGTCAAACCAAACAAACAAATTTTACCTCTTTATAATATTAGTATAGAAAACACCTGACTCGTTTAGTATGAAATTCCTGTTCCTTTAAAATAAAGTCATGACTCTCACACGAGAGCGGGATGTGACGAATATGTACGTGACTTTTGTTGGGAATTATGTGGCCACATATGTTACGTCAGTTACACATTACAATGTGGTTATGTTATCACAGTTTTAATACATTATTCAACTGGCCTGCATTCGTGTACTTGTAGCCCAAGAGATCGTGTACCTCTACAGGTCTAGTCGCTCTTGTCCTAGACAGTTGGAGACGCGAAATTCTATTCTATGAATGATGAGACAACTAGGTATTATCATATAAAAGCGAGTGTACGTCCGCACGTACGAACGTGAGTAACATATAATATAGCTGATTTCACCAATCATCTGTAATACTTAACAAAACCCAGCGTAGATTGTACTCAGTAGATTATAACGTCAGTCATTATAATTTCTTGTGAAGTTGATTCTTAATATACGTTATACAACTAATGTATTTTATAATACGTTATAAGATTTGCTTGGAAGTTATAAACTGTATACAACCTTTTTATCATCAATATATTCGTTTATACAAATTTAAAGAAGTTACCTATCCGTTTAACTTCGGAAACATTAGTACATCTTCTTATAACATATAAACATATTCCATTATTCATTTTTTCACTATAATATAAATAACTCCTAAATCATTTGATCTATCAATTTGAAATAAAAAGCTATTAAAAAATAATATTTGTATCTTTCTTTAAATATATAAATGCTACATTTTATCAAATAGGCCTACAGTGTTATAATCCGTATACAGTAATTGTACACATTTACCGAGTTAAAAATCCCCGTTAGCATAGTAAGATAGGTCTAGGTAAAGTCTGTTTGTTTTTAAATAGTATTTTGTATAAATTATGTATTTCTGATGTGTATCTAATTAATCCGCCTGTGACTTTTCGCGGGGGCTTGGTAGCCTCCTATAAAAGCGAGAGTACGTCTGTACCAAGGTTACTATAGAGGAGGTTGGCCCACTGTACACGCTGCCGTAGCGGGCTGTGACTGGGCTGTGACGTCACCTTGAGACCTCTCGCCCGGAGCGCGGCAATGTAGAGCCCTTCTGATTCACTGAATAGTGTTTGTTTCATGCTGTCAAAATTTATTTTGTTTATATTTAAGGGCCAAAACCAGGACTTATTTTATTATATTATTTATAAAATATAATTATATAAAAAAACTAATTATATAAACCGAAACGTATGCGTTTAATAAATACAGTATTGGATTGCAAAACCACTTTTACAATTAATTTTGTTCGTGAATATTACAATACTGTGTCTAAGTACAATTATTGTATTCAATCAAAGCAATGTTCTAAGCAGCAATTAGAACAGTAATTTATAAGAAACTTACAAGGCATATTACATTTGAATTGTAAGTGTATTACAGTAGAGCGTCGATAATCCGAATGTCAATAATCCGAAATGTCAAAAATCCGAACGCGTTCAGAGACAGCCCATGCAAAAATTTCGTTTCGTTTTCGTAAATTCCAATTATTGCGTCGTTAAAAATTTCACAAAAAACTTCATCGCAGTTTGACATTATTATCTCTTTTTAAACACTTCTTAATACCTGCTCTCACACGCCCTCATAACAGACTGGCTGTCAGTATTTTCACTGTCACACTAATAAGCTGCTTTAGCGCTAGTAGTAAACATACAGAAAGTTAATTCATTTTTCTTTGTGTAATCATTATAACAGTGTGTCGTACATACAGTTTTTTTTATTTTTCGTTTGTGTTAACTATAATGTAAAAGTGAACTTTTAATTATGTACTGTACTGTAATTGAGAGTTACAAGTGTAATCATGTTGGCCCTACTGTGTACGTGCAGGTTCTTCTAAATCATAATATGTAAGTAGTCTTACATACTGTATTGTAATTACATCACTGCTTGTACTGTTTAACCACTTTAATCGATTAAAGGGCATATATTTTAGCCTAAATGGCATTTTCTTGGTTGTTTTCAAAAATTCGAATAAATTAATAATCCGAACCCCCCTCGGTCCCAATTAGTTCGGATTTTTGACGCTCTACTGTACAATATTTAATTAACAAACAATATTTATTACATCACAAATTTATTTAATAAAAAAACAACTAGGTAATAATTTTTGAGTTTTTTATATTTTGCAGTATTTTTGTCGTCGCCTAGAGTGCGCTTCTTTGTCAGGTTTTGATTTAAAAAATTGATTCTTATAATGACCCTTTGCTTGAAAAAACACCATATAATATGTTTAGTATTGTCCGTATTTTTCAACATTTCACACATATTTTGCACGATCCCAGCTTCAGATGTCATAGCGGTTCCGTGTTTCTGTTGAAATGCTTCCTCCATCAGCATTACACATTCCATCAATTCCTTGAGACAAAACAGCCGTAGTAATTAGTGCAAACATATATAGTACAATAGAAACAATATTGAAAAATGAAACCAGGATCGCTAATAATAAATTATATTTTCTAGGAAAGAAGATTTAAATACGCGGATTTAAGCAAATCGATTTGGAAGCAATTTTTTAGGTCAAGTACTTTGAAATAAAAATTTTTTGTCTCTTGAAATGTTTTATAAAAACTCCTCCTTTTCGAGATATTATGTCGATTTATTTCAACACGTTTAGGGCCGCCATTTTGTTTTGGGTGGTCCGATTTTTATTTTCTTTATGTAATTTTCCTAGTCTTAAATATAGGGCTACCTTTAAAATAAGGTATCACATGACCATACTTCAAATTTTAAAATTTTGAGTTGCCCCCAAAATCCCCCACATTTAGGGGACACTCAAAATTTCCGATTGCTTCAAAAGATCGGGGTTAAGTTAGTATCGTTCCCCAAAGGATATTTGTTTGTTTTAACAAACACAAAAGTTAAAGGGGGGGAGTGACTTTATAACCACCCTGTATATTTTTAGTAACATTACTACTGCCAGAAACAAAACTGTGTGTTGATCCCCACTTTAACAAGTATAATCAATGTGCGGGAATGATGACGGAAGCACAACAAACGGCGACTGTTATAAAGCACATTCCATAGAATGCAGTTGCATACTAAAACAATTCTGCCAAACAAAACTTTACCTCATTAGTGCAAGTGCAGTAGAAACATTGTTACTGTAGTTATTGTGTTTTGTTGTTTAGTTGTTGCCAAGCAACCACTCTGCATTGAAAACACAAAGTTTGTACACGTGACAGACGTGTTTGCACATAACACTTTTCGTGAGGAAATGGTTACACAATTACACACAAAAAGTTATCCTCCGTTTAAAACTTTCAATCCAAAACAAAGATTTATCATTTAAACTTAGGGCATTAATGGATAAGATTCCTTAATCAAGTGAAATTATGTAATTTTATGACCCGTTTCCTCGAAATGTATCAAGAAGTTTGAAACTTCTATCCAGGTGGTAAGAGTGTCAGTGGTAAATGGATAGGAGGGTGGAAGTAAAACAAATGGTGGTTGGCTGATTTCCAAGCTTGCCAAATATGACTAGTTGCCTTGGAAACGGATTGGAATAAAATTTGGTATATCGCTTCCTCTAGGGCCCTAGATGCTAGCTAAGAAAGGTTTTAAAAAAATTCGAAATTTTAGGGGGGTTTGGGGGTGCCAAAGTTACTAAAAATCCCCATATTTATCTTTGATGTGTCTCTCCGTGCAAAGCCGGATCGGGCCTGCTAGTGTCAGATACATCTCAAACATCAGTTTGTAGGGGTTTGCATGGCGGTGGTTTTAAAGCGTACACAATTCGTTTAGTTCAAGAGCTAAGTGAGGACGATTTTAATTGTCGATTAGAATTTTGTGAACTGATGATGAGGAACATTGATATCAATACAATTAGAAAGAACAGAATTGCTTTCTCAGAAAGCAACTTGCATGTTAAACGGTAACGTTGACAGACACAATAATTGTCGTTGTTCGGCTGATGTTAACCCTCGTTGGATGAGAGAGCAACACACCCAGCATACTGAAAAGTTAAACATTTGGCTTTGAATTGTGAGGGATCAGTTTGTTGGGCCCTTTTTTTATTGTGGTGGCAATCTTAATGCCGAGGCATACATGGAAATGCTACAAAATCAGATTTATACAGCTATCCAAACAGCAACCAACACCTGTAATCAAGTTTGGTCCCAGCAGGATGGAGCACCTCACACTATGGCCTGCATGTCCGCGAGTATTTAAGCAATATTTTTCCCAATCGCTGGATAGGCAGAAGAGGAAGTATCGAGTGGCCACCAAGATCGCCAGATCTATCTCCACTGAACTACTTTGTGTGGGTCACATTAAAAACAACGTGCATAAAACGAAACCCCAGTGTATTAATTAATTTAGGGACAGAGTAGTAGCACAAATTCAAAAAATCCGCGTGAATCCATTCAGCGTGCCGTTTCAAGTTTTTTACGATGGGCTTGGATATTGACAAACTGTCCTGGGGCAGCAGTTTGAACACCTGTCATAAAAACACAGGTTAGTAAATTTAAGCCGTTTTATTGTTTAATGCAATTGTAATTACTAGTGCTATTGTAAAAAAATATATTAATATATTATAAAAATAAGTTTATTTTATTAGCTGTTGATTTTATGTGTTTCGCAAATTCATTGTTTTCAATTAACAGTACATTTCCTCGGCATTAGAACCAGGTTCTGAAAATTTCAATGAGCTGCCATTTTGTACTGGGTTGAGATAGAAAGCTCTAGTTTCCACTGTTCTTCTTCTTTAATCAAGACCTTTAAAATGAGGTGTCACTTAATAAGTCTTTACATTTAAATTAAAAAATTTTGAGCTGCCCCCAATGGGCAAAGTTGTAATAATGACTAAAAAGTTCACTTTTATTTCCTAGAAAAGTGGTTTCATTTTTCTATCTTTATCCATTTAAAATTTAACAGGGTGTATTAATATTTTTGACTCATTATATCATTTAAAAATAGTCTATTCCAGACTGCTATTGAACTTGGTATCAGCACTGTTGAACTTGGATAATCTAATAGAACTATTTCAATAACGATAGTGGAGCGATCTACAGCGGTGCGTAGCACCAATGCCATGAACGATTTCTCCCTAGCGCTACCTCGCGGCGCGATCATGCAATATTTTCCCGACAACCTTATTTTCGCCACACAGCCGCCGTATGCGTGCAATGGCGTGCATGATCTATTTTATTATTCATGATCTATGTTATCAGCCACTTTCAAAGCAAGAACGCTTTCCCATGAATGCAACAGGTGGCCATAAGCTACGTATACATTTTGAAGCTGAATCATAATATCTTCCTGTTGAATTAATTATATAATACATGTTCTATAACAAACTCGTCTTACAATTAAGGAAATATACGTAGCGCATTTATTTCCTGTTTGCACGAAGTCACTTTAGCGTCAGTTTAAAATGATACATTTATAAGAGAAAACATTGTAAATCGTCTTCCAGTGCCATTAGTATAATCCTAGCTGCTGTAATTACTGCCTCTTAGAGCTTGAAAGCTACATCAACGATGAAATCCACTTACATGTTACAATGTATTCAACATGAAATGAAATTTTTTATAATTATGAAAAGGAAACTCGGTTAGTTTTCTACTAAATGCAGTCTCAGAATTAGGTTAGGTTTAAATAGAAAAATCTGTTCAGACGTGTTAGTTTTTAAATGATGATAACCAAACGATTTTACGATGATTTTCGTTACGATGATGAAACGATTTAATTGTGTTATTACTCACTAAAATATTAAATTAGTGTATTACATTTTTGCTAGTTAATTTATAAAGGTATAATTCACTAAAATATTGAATAAGTATATTACAATTTTGCTAGTTAATTAATCAAGTTATTACTCGCTAAAATATTAAATTACTGTATCACAATTTTTCTACTTAATTAGTGAAGGTATTACTCACTAAATATTAAATTAGTGCATTACAATTTTGATAGTTAATTAATCGTGGCATTAATCACTAAAATATTAAATTAGTGTATTCGAATTTTGCTAGTTAATTAATCAAGGTATTACTCACTAAAATATTAAATTACTGTATCACAATTTTTCTACTTAATTAGTGAAGGTATTACTCACTAAATATTAAATTAGTGCATTTAATTTTTTTAGTTAATTAATCAAGGTATTATTCACTAAAATATTTAATTAGTGCATTACAATTTAAATTAATGCTAGT
>JAGFPH010002194.1:149370-165695 GCA_018207615.1 Philaenus spumarius
ATCTATATACATAAAAGGCAAATAAACTGACTCACTGATCACGATTTCTCAAAAACTGCTGAATGGATTGGAACGAAATTTGGTATGTAGCTTCCTCTAGGGCCATAGGTGCTCACTAAGAAAGGTTTTAAAAAAATTCGAAATTTTAGGGAGGTGTAGGGGGTCAAAGTTACTAAATGACGATTTCTCTAAAACTACTGAACGGATTGAAATGAAATTTGGTATGTAGCTTCCTCTAGGGCCATAGGTGCTCGCTAAGAAAGTTTTTCAAAAAATTTGAAATTTTAGGGGAGGTTTTGGGGGGGGGTTCAAAGTTACTAAAAAAAACGACCGAACGGATTGGAATGAAATTTGGTATGTAGCTTCCTCTAAGGCCCTAGGTGCTCGCTAAGAAAGGGTTTTAAAAAAATCGGAATTTTAGGGGAGGTTTGGGGGGGTCGATGTTACTAAAAAAACGACCTAACTGATTGGAATTAAATTTGGTATTAACTTAGCTTCCTCTAAGGCCCTAGGTGCTCGCTAACAAAGGGTTTAAAAAAATTCGGAATTTTAGGGGAGGTTTGGGCGGGTCAACGTTACTAAAAAGAATCCCCATAAGAAATACATAGTGTAATATATTTTTTGTTAATATACATTTAACGTTGATTTGTCTATCCGTGCAAAGCCGGATCGGGCCAGCTAGTACCAATATATATTATTACATTACAGAGTAAACAAGAATCCGACCTACTCGGGTATGATATCGAGAATTGATCTTATGTGTGTGTGTAGAGCTGAAAGCAAAGGGTGGACTGTCAGTAATGTATGTTTGGCATGAAGGGTAAACATTTCTTCTTACATAACCTCAAACTGTCACCAAATACATAATTTTACTGTTTTATCTGTAGACATTTTCGATTTGCTTTCATAAATCTTTGAATAATAACAAATAATTCATAACAATTTGCGTAAAAATAAGTAGGTATACTTCTTGAAAAACGACCCCATTTTTGGCCAAAAAACCCCCAAAAAATCAGATATAATTTTTTTATAAAAAAAAACGGCTTCAAAGTTTTTCATAATATTTGGCATTTTGTAGCCCTTAATGTACCCTACCATATGCAAAAAAACCGCCGCATCTTTCTAAAAATTCTCGTTTAGCTACTAATAATAATAACTGATATTTGGCCAAAAAGGCATCTGTACAAGCCTAATTGACATGTTTGGAGCAAATTTGTTCGAATTCGATCGAATAGTTTGCTCTCGCTCAACTAATAATAATAGTCCTGTATTTATTAGTTACTATCCTACTTTAATACAATTAAGAAGTCACAGTGAATCTGTTTAGTAATTTAAATATGTTTGTGAGAAAGTATGTGCCAGTTTCTGGTACCTTTTATTTAGTTTACGGTTGTTTATGTTGCTATAATTTGGTTTGATATCATTGCTTAGACAAGATTTATTAAAACTAACGTGAAGGCAAGTCTTGGCTAACTTTATTTTAATGTTACGGATATTGTAGGCCTACACCGTATTTGCTTGACCGGCTTCTAATTTAATATACAGTTTTTGTACCAAGTCACAATTTAGTATTATAATGAATAAACTACCTTAAAAGGTCCGTCCTGTGACTTCAAATGAACTTCTTTGTTATTACATGTTTCGAAGGCGTAACTTCATCATCAGAAGTTTGTTTGTTCGTTCACACTGTAGAACTCGTCACACGTTAAAACATTTTGTAAACACACAACACTTACACCAACACAAAAATACACTAACACGATCCTGTCTAACACCGGTGTGCACTCTTGTCATTCACGCACAAAAACTCTGATCCTACTGCGCACGCGTTAAGATCTAATTCCATCACTTGTCATATCCAGCGAAGTACTCCCGGCAAGAGCGAATAGTCTTACAACAACCTCTGTTGAACTTTCGACAAATGTTTGAGGGCTGTATCGTATAAACGATGCGACTGGAAAGAAAGTTGATCATTCAAAATGTCTTCTGGTATATTGTTGAATCTATATACAGAGTGAGACAAAAGTCTGGAAACAGCTTAATATTTCAAAAAGTACGAGTCTTATGAGATAGGAACAAAGCAGTTATTCACAACCATAAAAGAACCACTTTTTGGTGAGTTTGAAATTTTTGACCGCCATCTTGGAATGAACTTAATTTTTTTTAATGGGAAGGTGATCATGTGATACATCATTTCAATGTAGAATTTCAAGAGAAACCCAACGGTGAAATTTTCACATCCATATTTTTAACCAATTCAAAATAGCAGCCAAAAACAACGAAATCATGTTTTCCAGTTTTGCCTCATTTTGCTGTACTATTTTTTTTTTTTTTTTTTTTTTAATATTAACTATGCTTCTTTTTGGATTCAGAATTAAATAAGCTTTTAAACGATATGCCACACAACTGTATTTGGTTGAACCACTCGAAATCAATTTTGAAAAAATCCAAATGGCTGTAACTAAAAAATTTTAAATACTCAAAAATATCGTTGTGTGGCATATCGTTTGAAAGCTTAATTAATTCTGAATCCAAAAAGAAGCAAAATTATTTTTTTTTTATATAGTACAGCAAAATGGGGCAAAATCAGAAAACACGATTTCGTTGTTTTGGCCGCCATTTTGAACGGATTGGAATGAAATTTGGTATGTAGCTTCCTCTAGGACCCTAGGTGCTTGCTAAGAATGGGTTTCAAAAAATTGAAATTTTAGGGGGGTATAGAGGGTCAAAATTATTAAAGATTCCACCGAACGGATTGGAATGAAATTTTGTATGTAGCTTCCTCTAGAGCTCTAGGTGATCGCTAAGAAAGGTTTTCAAAAAAAAAATTTTAGGGGTTTGGGGGGATCAAAGTTACTAAAAATCCCCATAAGAAATACATAGTGTAATATATTTATTGATATAATATATATTTTTTTAAATATACATTTAACTTTGATTTGTCTACCCGTGCAAAGCCGGATCGGGTAGCTAGAGCTCTATAAATCTCGAATTCTTCGTTCGCATTCATTATTCTGCCCTTTGTACACAAATGTATTGCCTCTATGCTAGATTGGTAATCTCCTTTTCTATGGTTGTTTTCAATAAGGTGGCGTGCATAATTTGACTTGGCAATGTTGGTTTTATTACTGGGAAGATGTTCTCTATATCGGTCTATGAACGTTCTCCCGGTTTGGCCTATGTAATATTTATTACATTCTGGACAATTTATTTTTTATACACCAGACTTATTTTCAATGAAGTAACATATCTGCAAAAGCTGATTACACACAAAATATTTTAATGTAAGATATAAGTTTTTCTCATTTTGCGAAAAATCACTTGAAGTGGATGGAGAGAGATTTGAAACTGGACGCCTCACTTTTAGTATACAGAAAACATAACATATGTATATGGAAGGTTCCATCGGGGTTGCGTGCGCAGCACGCAGGAGCCTCCCCTAGTTACACTAAAAATGTTTTTTAGATATAAGTGTTTGTATCTTAAATATTTCATGATTAAATATAACATTTAAGTAACGTATTTTAAAGAATTAACTGCCCTATACTTTCGTTATGGTAGATAGCTGGTATGTATGAGCCAAACTCTGTTCTGATATAGCACTAATGACACAGTATACACATTTCAATATTTCATGCCAAGTGAAAAGTCGAAATTCTTTGTCAATGACTACAATGTGCTTTAAAATGTGCAATGATTTATTTAATTTTAAGGTGATTCGGTTTAATCAAAGTAATTTTCTGTTACAGCCGTCAAACTAGGTGACCAGTGTTTTTACTACAAGACTTGTAGTTTCTCAGATCAGAATGCAGAGTGCGTTCAAATCAAACACAACGCCATCTGCCAGTGTAAGAGAGGCTACCATACTGTTACAATACAAAGACCGAACAAGAAGGTTTTCTGTTCTCCAGGTCAGTTGGGCATGTTTTATTGGATTTTAACGCGTTCACTGCCAAGGACGCACATGTGAGCTTGACACTGAACACTATGAGAAGCGGCCGACGCACAGTGCATTGCACGCTAACCCCCGTATTGGGAGTATTTTCAATACACAATGCATTGCGTGCTTCGCACGATAACCCCCGTATTGGGAGTATTTTCAATACACAATGCTTGCGTGCTTCGTACGCCAACCCACATATTGGGAGTATTTTCAATACACAATGCATTGAGTGCTTCGCAAATCCTCCCCCGTATTGGGAATATTTTCAATACACAGTGCATTGCGTGCATCGCACGCCAACCCCCGTATTGGGAGTATTTTCAATACAAAATGCATTGCGTGCTTCGCACGATAACCCCCGTATTCTGAGAATCTTCAATACACAGTACATTGTGTGCTTCGCACGCCAACCCCCGTATTGGGAGAATTTTCAATACACAGTTCATTGTGTGCTTCACACGGCAACCCCCGTATTGGGAGTATTTTCAATACACAATGCATTGCGTGCTTCGCGCGCCAACCCCCGTATTGGGGGAATTTTCAATACACAGAACATTGCGTGCTTCGCACACCAATTTTGCACGTATGTGCTTTGGACGCACATGTGCGGCCGATTTAAAATAATAGTGATTATTACGTAGAAAGGTCCAAAAATTAAAAAATTAAGTAATTTCTACTCATTTAGGCTATAAATATAAAACATAAATGTCAGCTCCTAGCATAGGAAACACAAAATTTGCGTAGCAGTGAACGTGTTAAATTTATTAGTGACTTTTTTTAGATCTCTTTCTAGAGTTAAATAGAAGAAAAGATATATTTAAACTCAAATCCGAAAGATTTCGTTCTCTCTGTCATTCTGAGTGTTTACAATAACAAGATGCAGAGTAAGTTTAGGCTAAGAAATTGTGAAGCTCAATGAATTGAAGTTAATAATTACCTTTTATCACCATCCAGACACCCTCATTGGAACAACCACCAGTCAGATCCAAATCCAGGAAACCTCATAATTTAAAATTATTCAGCCTTCAACTGCGGAGATTCAAAAACGACCCAGAAGAATGAATATACCTTATGTTTTGTAACGTGAATACTTCAAAGATATATGGTGGAAACTTTAAATACATGCTCAAACATAATAATTTGAATAGACATAATTATTTCTGTCTATTTCCTAAAGAATAGACATTAGGAAATACGAGTTTTTATTATCATAGTCTTAAAAAATATTGTTAATTCGTAAGTTAAGTTAATTGGAGTAACAAAGTTTTTCTAGAAGGAAGACGAGCTAAAAGAAGATAAAGACTAGAAAATAAACAGCTAATGCTTGATAAAGAAGGAGTTACTTATGCAGCTGGGGGGGTTTAGAGGTAGGCATGCAGTGCTACTGTTCAGACATGAAAATAAAACTTTAAGATCGATTTCCCGACAAGTAAGTTTTTTTTAACGTTTTAGAAAATATCTCTAAAACTATTTAGGCTAGAGTTTTAGAATTTTCAGAGATTGTTTAACACGCTATAACTTATAGCGTGAACTATTATAAAAAAATTAGAGGACAATATTTTTTGAGATATTAAAATTTGTATGTATCCAAATTAACTTTTTTCAGAAAAACAAATAAAAAATCATTAAAATCTAATATTTTTGCAGTAGATTGGTTTTGTTAGTTCACGCCATAGTCACAATAATTTGGAAGGGGGAGAGATTTCTTCTTTTTTAATATATCAAATAGAGTAGCCTAATCATATAAAAAGTAAGTGTGAAAATTAAAAATATGTTTTACGAATTTAATTTTTTTAAATTAATTTACTATTTATATTTTTACTATTAATTTACATATCTTAATTTAAGTCAGTAGAATTTGTAGAATTTGTTGTAATAAAATTGACCGCACAAACTTTACCAGCTCCTTAAATAGTTAAATGTACATACAGCTTAACAAAGTTTAGGCTAATAAATAGTTCAAACAAATGTCAGTTTTAAATATTTATACTTTAAATTAGTAAGCTGGCATAGAGTAAAGAAGTTAACTCAAAAAATACATTCCGGGTGTCCCACCTAAAATGTTACAATTGCTAACTTTTCAACTATAAATATGGCAGTACTTTAAATGGGGAAAATTCCTTTCTTTTCAATGAAGTTTAAAAAATCTATCTTGTGAAATATAAAATTTGCCATGTCCAAAACGGCGGCCAACTTTGAAAGTTGATACGGAACACCCTGTATTTTATGGGCTTTTCATGTGTAAAACAATATTTTAAGAATGTATTATTCTTGGATATTTTTTTATCTTTAGCTGTTTACATTCATTTAAAGTTCAGAAAATTAGACGTGTGGTAGGCCTCTAAATAATAGATTCCCACCTAAAATATGTTGCAAATATGTTTGGGGAACTCCCCTTATTTTTGTAAGCTCTAAAATTACATGGAAAACAATTTTGAAAAATTTTGATTTTTTTTAAATGGTAACCTCCAATTTTTATAATGGAAAGTTATTCTCGTCTTTGGTCAAATTAGATACATTTTTTAATTGGCACTTTCTGTTATTATCGGGAGTTTTGGGAAAGTGCCAATTTAAAAAGTCTCAATTTTGACCGAAGAATAACTTTCCGTTATAAAAGTTGGAGGTTTGGAGTTAAATTTGGAGTTAAAAGTTGGAGTTAAATTTAAAAAAAAATCTAATCCCTATTTTTAATGAAATTTTGCACTTTTTACAAAATTTATTCCCAGGTAATTTTAGAGCTTACAAAAATAAGGGTAGTTTCCCATTAAAACTGATTTGTAGCCCAACGGTTCAAAAGTTGAAATTGCAACATTTTCGTTGGGAATCAATTATTTGTAGGCCTATCAAACGTCTAGTTTTCTTAACTTTAAGTGCCTGTAATTCCTAAACGGTTAAAGATTTTAAAAATACCCAAGAATAAAACATTCTTAAAATATTGTTTCACACCTGAAACACCCATAAAACACAGGGTGTTCCGTAACAAATTTCTAAGTTGGCCGCCATATTGGAACAAGGCGACAATTTTTTACATTTCCCAAAATGGATTTTTAAACTTCATTGAACAGAAAGAAAGGTTCCCCATTTAAAGTAGGCCTACTTTGTCATATTTATAGTTCAAAAGTTAGCTATTGTAATAGTTTAGGGTTGAACCCGGTATTATATTGTTAAAACTGAACAAAATTTTGTTTTGCTTACTATCACAAAACATAAGTTTGTTCATTTAAGCATGTATATCCTTAATATTTATTCATGACGTCTAATGTGATAAAAAAACAAATTCATCGTTTAAGTTCCAAAAATTATCCACTCCAAACCCAGTATGTTCGTGAACTTTGACTAATGTTAGTTCTCTGTGTCAATATGTTTTTGAGAAAAAGCCGCTACCTATATTAGCAATACATATTTCGATATCGCAACCCTAAGCGTGGTGAAGACCAAAGTCTTAACTCGCTAGCATATTTGCTATAATTTCATCACAATCGGATTAATAAGTTTTGAAGTTGTCTAAGGCCCGGTACACACTTGCTGCAAATGGACGCGGGACGCTGCGTCCATTTAAATTTGCATCCACCTATGCTTATCTGCGTCCTATCTGCGTTCCATCTGCGTCCTATCGGCGTCCCACGTTTGTAAGCCACATCAACTCTTTCATTTGCCACCAACCGAGATGGTTGTTGCTATTAGAAATGAATATGCAAATTACTTTGAGAGTGAAGCTGGTCGAGTGCCTTGGCAAGACAATTTTATATAAATAAAATTAATAGATTTACATTATACAATAATTCAATAATTTATATTAAATAGTTGTTTATTTCTTTTCGCTTCTTGAGAGATAGAGCCATGGTAATCGGTTGCTGAGAAAAAACGTCATTATGTTTTATTTAAAGACAAGACGAAGTAAGACAGAAACTCATTTTTAATAATTGTAATTCAATATTTAAATCTATTATAAGCATTCAATTAAAAAGTAAAAAACCTAAACGTTTTGTTTTTCAATGTAATTGTTATTATAATAAATGTTGTAAAATACTGTACTTACTAATTGCATTTTTTTCTTGATCACTTTTTCCTCGAAAGTTATCAAAAAAGGTTTCGCCAATGCTCTCCCACGCCGACTGTTTTTTCAATCTATCCCTATACTCTTCACTACTAACATCCCAAATAACTGGATGAATCTTTACCTGATCAATAAAAAGTTCTATGTCGATATTTTCGCCAGACATAGTATGGACGCAGATAGGACGCGGCTGCAAGTGTGTACTGCTCGATAGCAAGTTGGGTACTGCTAGGTATCGGGGGTAGGGAAAAGTGACGCGCGTCCCACAGAAACCTGCGTCCATCTCGATGGCTATCGGAATGGACGCTAGTTTTAGATAGGTATCGGCGTCCCGTGTGTAACGCACCATTAGTTCCTATGTACTTCTTCCTATCCGATTAAAAGGGACGCAGCGTCCAGCGTCCATTTGCAGCAAGTGTGTACCGGGCCTAAACTATACAGAGGGCTACTTTGTATGTTCCAGACCTGCTCGTAGTGACCACAGATATGCCTACACTGCTCGGCGTAGCTACAGGTCTAGCCATCTTCACAGCGCTAATATGCTTTGTGTTGAAACTATTCGTGGGAGCGCGGCCCAGACATTATGCCAACGCTAATCTAGCTCCTCCGATACTCTTTGCTAGCGATACAGGTAAGCCTTGTACAGAGTGTGACACTAACATTTGTAAATGTGTATCGGCTACAAAACGAACTATATCGTAAAAAGACGATAACATCTATACTAATATTATAAAGAGGTCAAATTTGTTCGTTTGTAGGGGGTAATCTCTGGAACCACTGAACCGATTGAAAAAATAGTTTTACTAATGAAAAGCTACACTATACCTGAGTAACATATAATTCGTTTTTATAAAAACATTTTTTATTTCAATATTTGTAAATTTAGTCGGAAATCTTAGGTTAGGCCTAGACTGATGAACCAACACATGTATTTAGGGCATAAATTTATTACCATAGCAAAAAAACGAATAAAATAACTGCTATTTGCTCCGATATTTCCATTAACAGCTGATTTCAATCTTTGAAGCAATTATTTGTATTTCTAATTTTAGGTTAGGTTTTTATTAAAGTGTAATCCTGAGCCTTGCAGGTTCTTTTAACCTTTATTATAACTGCTGTTATAAAATAATCTGATTTGAACATTTAACATCATTTACCGTCTTTGGGGTATTATTAATCCTACATCTTTATTATTAAAAAAAAAACATAACATGATTATGTATATATAGAAGGTTCCAACGGGGTTGGCGTGCGGAGCACGCAGGGGTTTCCCCTAGTTTTTTGCTTATAAAAAGGAACCGAATTTAAACATATTCTGTTTTGAAATTCATCGGAAGGGTATACAGTATAATCACATACAGGGTGAGTTTTAAATGTCCCCCCCCCTATTTTTTTCCGCATTTCTTAAGATATCGACTCCCAACCACCGCCGAACATCATTGATTAGTTTATACTTTCTTTTGATGAGGTTCACATTTTTGGCCGCCATCTTGGATCCGCCATATTGGAATGAAGTTTTATTTTTTAATATGTAAAGGTAAGGTTGTGACCCATCATTTCAAACTATTTTTTTCCGTAGAACACGATGCCGCAATCGGTTTTTAATTATCTGCTTCGTAAATTTGTTTGATTTCATTGTATTAACAACTTTTCTCTGCGAAACTGAAGATGGCAGTAAACATTTATAACTTAATAAAAATCTATAAGCTACTACCAAACTGTGATATCTGATGATAAACGGTCGATATTTTAAAAAAAATTAATAAAACAAGGGATTTTTGAAAATTTAATTTTTTTACAAAATTGTTAATATCTCGAGAACAAAAGCAGATAATTAAAAACCGATTGCGGCATCGTGTTCTACGGAAAAAAATAGTTTGAAATGATGGGTCACAACCTTACCTTTACATTTAAAAAATAAAAGTTCATTCCAATATGGCGGATCCAAGATGGCGGTCAAAAATGTGAACCTCATCAAAAGAAAGTATAAACTAATCAATGATGTTCGGCGGTGGTTGGGAGTCGATATCTTAAGAAATGCGGAAAAAATTAAGGGGGGGGGACATTTAAAACTCACCCGGTATATTATTTCTCAAGGCCATTTTTTTGTCGGTACGCCATAACTTCCTTAATACATCATCAAATTACATGAATGAGGCATCATTTTAAAGCTTTCCTTAACCTCTACACCGGAAAAATACACAAAATATAATTATACGAAAAAATACAAAAAAAAATAAATAATCCGAAAGTAACAGTGATGTAAGATCAAGTAAGTTGTAGGGATATTTTCCTGGCGTTGGCAACACTGATGATAACAATATCCAGCTGCCGTTACGCCACTATTTACATTGACGCACTATTCGCACTATACGATACTAAATATACGGTGTGTACTTTAATTAAGTGGGATTTAAATAAGTTAGAATGCGAATGCTTCGCACGGGTTAGCTAGTTTATAATTAATGCGTTTAAAGTATACACTACAACGGTCTATTGAGCCACTCGTTCGGGAAGCCAATTTTACCACAGTCTTCCCCTTTGAGTACTTTACTAACTTGATGTGCCCCAAGTTCGGGAACACTAAGGCTCCAGAGCAGTTGCAAAATAAGTTAATATCACCTACTGGAAGAAATAGTCTATCTTTTTTGTCTGGCCTAATATAACCGGTTGTCGGACATTTGCTGTCTAAATATCCTGACTAAAAAAACTCTCAAAACAAATCTTACGGTCATCCAAATTTAATTTACTTTTTTATTAAGCTCAGTTTAGAACACAAGAATTTATTTGTACTTTTAATCAACCTCAAACTAGTGAGTACAGTGGAACTGACCTTGTAAATAATTTTATCTGTGCTCGGGATATTTTGATAATCAAACACTGTGATAATACTTAACACACTAGGAAATATTGTGATGGAATATGCAAACAATAGGTAAGTGAAAACTAAAACTTGTTTATACTGAAAAATCTAAATTAACAATTTATTCAAATTTAAAAACAGAAATTAAAATAATTTAGTTAAATTACACCGACCAATATCTGGAGGATCAGGATAGCTCAGTGGTAGAGTGTTGCCCCGAAAAGGCGAAGGTCCTGGGTTCAAATCCCGGTCTTGGTCCATGTTTTTTCACTTTTAATTTAATTAATTTATCCCTTTCTGAGGAAGCGTGTAAGCAGGTAATTTTTTACAAATTAAAAATAATATAAATTAAAATATTCTCCTTTCGTTAGAATCTTTCCAACCAATACAACTTTTAAACAAATTAATTTAATTTTACTTTTACTTCATTTACTTAGGCAGAACAAATTTCCTACTCTACTCGCTTTTAATAATTTTTAATTTAATTAACTCAATTTTGATTTACTTCAGTTTTTGGTAAAATTTTTAATTACTCAATTTATTTAATTATTTGAATTTAATTTTACTTCAATTTAATTAATTACGACTTTTTAAATACACAAAAAGAAATCAGTCGAATAATCGTCCTACCTAACCCAGTATATTCAATCAATTTATGTGAATTTAATCAGGCAAATTTATTTGGGGCAATAACTTAATTACGCTTATGTATGCTTACGTTGGCCGCCTTTACGGTGCTGTTGTCGTTCGTGTGAGCTCCAGGTTGGCTAGCAGGGTTGAGTCGCTCTCTTTGGTTGCGGTCTCGCTCCTAAAATCAGGTACAGTTGAACAGCGTGCTATGGTCTCGTAGGCGTGTTGCTCTGGTAAAGTTGTATTCTTGAAGAATTACAGGTGTCTGATGATTAAAGATGTCTTCTTGAAGTCCGGGGTTGGCCTGATCGGTTCCAGAGTCGTTAGTAACTCATGACCGTAGGTTCGCTAGTTGATATCCTGAAGTTCCAATAATGAAGTCGATTTGCTACTTCATTGAAGTCCTCTTATGTTCGATATGTTTTGTCTAATATAGAACGTTGGCATCCATCGCAACTTCTCTCGCTAGCAAACGGTCTCGAGTTGTAGTATTTACTGATAGATAATACTTGAAATGCTATTTACTTTTAATATTAATTTTAGGTATAAGTAGTAAAAAGTCCAAATTCGTAGAAGCAGTATAACATGTAGCCTACATCACATTGAAAATCTATAAATCGTAATAAGCGAATAATTTCAATAAGCGAAGAATTGCAGTAAGCTCACATTTGTAACAAGCTAAAAAAGTAATAAGCTCAATATTAAAGTAGTAAGCCCACGAGACATCGTGTCTAGCGTTTATATAGGGCTGTTTCCCACTGTTTCTGTTACCAACCTTTCGTAATTTACACTATGTTTTTTCTGTTCCAAATTTCCCTTTTTTCCGGAACTTTTCCTCTCCAGGCAGTTTCCCTAATTTTCCTGTTAGTTCTCCAGTTTATTTTATTCTTCTATTGTCCTTCTAAACTAATTAACTTCATTGTTTCCATTAATTAGTTTCAACGTTCTGTTGGTACCACTGCTTGTGCGTTGCTGATCGGCCCTTCCTCTCCCGCTACATCTCAACTGATAACACTGTCATTTGTCCGTTGTTTTCCTTCTTTTCTTCCTAACTTCTCGCAGCGTCGTCCGATTTTCCCGCGAGTCATCTTTTCTTGGTGCTTGTGCTTTCCTCTTGAACCACGATCGCGAACGGTTGTCATACGACTTCGCGTTCTCACTCGAGGCCCGCGCGTGCCTTTCACGTCACGTTCCGGAAAAGTCTCTCAGTTTTCCTTCCTCGCAATTTTCTTTTTTTGCACTATGTAGTTCGTTGAGAATTAACGCACTAGCCGCCATTTTGTGAAGTTTGCTGTATTTTTCTTAAAGTTAAGGGACTTATAAAATCTACGTTTTTCTGTTTTTTGTGTTAACTAATTTTCCGAAATTTATTGCATATACTGGTGTTTTAATACATTAAGGGTCTGCTGTAGTGGTAGCCATCTTGGATTTTTATCCCATAAGAGCAATGTTAAATTTCAAACCATTTATTTCGTTTACTTTTTATCATAAAATTGTTTGCAAGGTCTCATTTTAAGCACAGTCACAATACGCATCCGTCTTGCAATTTACATTTTTTTAAAATGCTTTTGATTTGTTATGTAATTGACATTTTGTAAGTACAAAGTTTGAATTTTTTTCCTAACTCAATAAAAAATTAATAATGAAAAATAATGTGCAAGCCGGATCCGAAATTTTATAAATAATATTCAGTTTTTTTTTTCAACGCTCAATTACAAAAGATAGACTTATAAAATGGTTTGAAATGAGGCAATGTCAAAGCGTTCAGCTGCAAGAAATTGTACTGTTTAGATAGGGATACAGTGAGAAGCGGTTGGGTTTCCTGTTGCTTTCTCGTTTACTGGAGCAGACTCTTAATATATTCTCCTACTTTAACTTTAACTATTAAAATCTTTAAAACTTTAGTTTTCTTTTTCAAATTAACTTTAAATGTGTGAAAACTCTCACCCTTTTTTGAAAAATAGGCTAATATTTAACTTTTTTCTTGGTTTTCCTTTAAATCTTTTCTTTTACTATTACATGTTATACTTAAACTTTATGGAACTTTTTTTCGTACTTAAATGAAGTCTGAACTTTGATATTTTAACTATTTTTTTATATTGAAAATTTGTTCATAACTCATTTCACCTTTCTTTTAGGTCTATTCTTATATAAACCAAAAATACCTTTCTTTCTGGCTTTTGAGAAAATTTGAATTTTTCCCTTAACTTTAAACTTGAATTGCATAAGCATCGTTTAATATTACGATTTGGAAATTTCATGGCTGACACACACGTGTTTAGCGTAATGTGTTTCCTTTAGAAAAACCCAAATACATAATATTCCTGGATCCCGGTATTCCCTGAGAAATCATTAAATAAAGGCTAAGTTATTTTTTCATTTCTGGACAAGCTAGAGTTCAACAGTCAGTTTCCGTAGATAACGCCTAGCTCGCCCTAACTTGTTCAAGGTTACGCTACATACATTCAAGATTCCCTTGCTGGCCTAGAAATCCCGTTTTATACATTTCCAGAAATTACAGGGGTCCTGCCCGTTGTAACTCATTATTCTATTTTACATATCATTAATGTAAATACAGTACCACATTTTCAATATTGTAACAACTACTTCCTTCATATTCCATTATAAAATATACAGTATAAATAAAACAAAAATACGGACCACATGGTAAATAAATGTTTTAACGAGTTTAAATTGAAAATAATTTTTTTTGTTAAATAAAACTAATTTTTGTATTACATAATAAAGTAAATATGATAAATAAGAAAAATAGAATGGGGCAAATTTAAAATAATAACATATACTCATGTTTAAGTTGGAATGTTTACTATAAACTGACCATTTTTTCACAATAGACATGTAAACAATATACATACTCAGGGGTGCCTAAAAGAGAGAACTCAAAGTAAAGGCAAGCATATTGACAAATATTGGGGATTTTCAAGTAAAATAACAATAATACAATTTGTAATCTAACACTGATGGAAGTTCGCACTATATATGCAACAAACTAAGCTTTTTGTTTTAAAAAAATCCAAAGCAATTGCATTTATTTTATAAAAATTTCAATATATTTTGTCCTAAAATACTGTCGAACATATTTGGAAATAAAGCTAATTTTAGGTTATGCCAGTTTACACATAGTAAAAGATTTAGTTGATAGACCTATTAGAACTTTTTGGTAATTGGTAGTTTCAATTGCTATAATAATATAACAATACAATACATGAATAGTTTATTTCAGTTGATTTAACTGAATTTACTATGGTAATAAAACAACAAATATAATATATTAATATTTTATGTCAATTGATTTTAACTGTAATTACTATAGTAATAAAACAACAAATATAATATATTAATATTTTATGTCAATTGATTTTAACTGTAATTACTATAGTAATAAAACAACAAATATAATATACTAGCTGACCCGTACGGCGTTGCCCGTGGTGGTTGGTATTTTCAGTATTTTTAACTTAATTGTATTCTTTTTGAGTGTTCAGTCAGTGAGTGGTATTTGGCTTTTATATATATAGATCTTAAATAATAAAAGCACTATTGTCATAATAATAAAAGATCTGAAATTATGATTTTAGTAACTTTGATCCCCCCAAACCCCTCCTAAAATTTCGAAATTTTGCATACCCTTTCTTGGTGAGCACCTATGGCCCTAGAGGAAGCTACATACCAAATTTCATTCCAATCCGTTCGGTAGTTTTGAAGAAATCGTGATTTAATAACTTTGATCCCCCAAAAACCACCTAAAAGTTCGAATTTTTTCAAACCCTTTCTTAGTAAGCACCTATGGCCCTAGAGGAAGCTATATACCAAATTTCATTCAAATCCGTTCGGTAGTTTTTGAGAAATCGTGATGAGTGAGTCAGTGAGTGAGTGGTATTTTGCTTTTATATATATAGATTAATATTTTACGTCAATTGATTTTAACAGTAATTACTATAATAGTAATAAAAAAAGTATGATACAATAGTAGTTTATGTCAGTTGATTTTAAGTGTATTTACTACAGTACACAAACAACAATATAATATATTAATAGTTTATGTCTATTGATTTTAACTCTAATTACTATAATACTAACAAAAAAAGTGTTACACAATCTATACATTTAAAAAAATTCCTGCTTTTTATTCACTCACTTCCGAAAGTTAATACTTAACCGATTTTGATGATTCTTTTTTTATTTAGAAGATAATTTCAAGTTCTAAGTCACTGTGAAGCTAAATATTTTATTTACACTTTATTACCAGTAACTTTACTTCCTCTAAATATATTATTAGACTCTTTGAAATAAATATTGTGCAGTGCATTTTTTTACGATGTAAAAACTTAATATTAATTTTAATGTAACGCCTAGGTAGACCAGACCGAAAAATTGCATTATATTTTATTGTATGAACGGAGCGAGCACGGGGTGCCACTAGTATGGTTTATAAAATCGATTAGTATTGAAATTGCTGACATTCCTAAGAAATCAATCAATCGTGATCTATTACAGTTAAACGATCTTAAATTTGTTTAGTAATATTTAGACGAATACAGGTGCTATTGTATCAGTCTAACTAGTACTAAACAAAACAAAACAATAGTATCATTATAATTACTTGTTCGGACATTTGCCATCATTTGTGTGTTAAATTATCAAACACGACGTTTCGTGAATACAAATCAATTCTTAATTAAGTAATCTTTACACAAACGTAAAATAATTGAAGCCTCATATATAAAACTAGCGGACAACCCGATCAGCCAAACAAGCATTGACGTTAGGCCACTATGGCTCCCATTATTAAAAAAAGAACTAAAACTTGA